>JAQQZR010000020.1:4767895-4778908 GCA_030068235.1 Notoglanidium macrostoma
ACCAGTCAAAAGTTTGGACACACCATCTCTTTCATAGGTTTTTTTTGATAGCTTCATCCTGTCAATGTTTAGCTAGCTGCATTGTGTTTGAGTAAGCTCCAGGTTTTTTGCATCTTCTGTTTCTGACTTTTGACCTGTGCTTGTCCTGTTCCTGATTACGAGATTGATCTGTCCCTTTGATATCGTTAGGTGTTTTGTATATAGTTACACTAATATTCTTGTTAATATTCACACTTTATATTCATTGCTAGTACGGGTTCCATATCTGTTGAGTGTGGATTTTGATCTCTGTTTTGGCTAAGGGAGTTAAGTAATATAATTGTCTTTGCTTATGCTTTTTCAAGTAAACTAAAATTGGGGCAAACCTGCACTGTCACCAAATAGAACCTTCATAGTGCAAATGAGTGTAATTGTAATTTATACTGTAATTAATTGTATTAATTCTATGAATTCACAAAACCAGCAACAAGTAATTAATACTCGTCAATTACATTTATTAATAGCTGTGTACACATGACTCTGTTGTGTGTTAATGTATACGCTTCATTACTTAATGTTTAGCTCATGTATTAATTAATTATCAAATAAGCATTATTTTACACATTAATATATGCATAATTGTGCACCCGTGTTGTAAAGCATTACCAGAGAATTTTTATCCTTTCATTTTTCAGCTCTTAGAATGAATACTGTATTTAATTACAGTTATGAGTTACTGTATTTAATTACAGTTCAATTTAATTTGTTATGAGAATAACTGAAAGATTAAAGAGATGTAGGACCCCTTTTACATTTTCATTTTTTCATTTGGCAAATGCCTTTATCTAATGATATTGGGTGAGACCAAAATCTCACAATTGTTTAAACAGTGTTTTAAATAGTCCATGTTAACTACTGGCATGTGTTTAGTGCTCAGAGGAGACATGGTGAGTGCCACAGCTGTGGACTGGAATCTGGACTGACAGCCTTCTGGTCTCTGTAATCATAAAATCTAAACTATCACTGCCCCAACTAAAACGTTTCAGTTAGGGACTGATGTAGTACAGAAAGACATGGTTTTACATAGCCAATAACATATTAATGAATAGAGGGCAACATTATTTCTGACACATCACTGACTGCCTTCCCATTTCCCATTAGTGTCACAGGCTACAACCAGGTCACATGACTCTGTCTGTAGCTCTAGATACTGATTATGCATACCTGTTCCCAAACAACCCTACAGTATTTAAAGACTGCACACCCCCTCAGTCTTTGTGAAATCTTGTTCCTGATGGATACTAGTGCTGTTATTAAGCATTGCTATTCTTGATTGCCCTCATGATCATGAGTCGAGTACATTTCATCTTTAGATTCTTTTACCCCTGTTGATGCTGTCTGCTGATCACCTGTTTCCTATTTTAAATACGCTACTGAATGCCTTTTACTTTCACTTGCATCGAGTACAAACCACCGCCATGAAAATTATACATGTATGTAGTTAAACTGAATTTTTTTTTTAATTTTAATTAATCCCATTGCTTCAAAACTGCCAAAATTCCCACCGATGAAGACACATGTGTCCTTTCTTCTTGGCTTTTCTATCTATGATTATTTGTTACTAGCATAGATGAATTGTTTAAGTTCTTGCCAAGTGATTAATTTAATGATGTGGGTTTCTGTTTTTTATTTCAGTCATACATATTTCAACCTCTTTTCAAACTTTTTATGCTTATTAATACGGAAGCTTTGCTATCTATATAGCAGTCCTGACACTTGCATGCAGAGGTGCCACAAAGAGACACACATTATTGCATGCCAATGAGGGAACAAGTCATGAAAGAGTCATGAAGTGGAGCTTCAAGTTTATGTGCGCATACAAGGGCATGCTTGGATTTTTGAAATGTTCAAAAATTTGATACGGCAAAATTTTTGTGCCAGTGGTATGGCTAATGCTCAACCTCTTCGCAGCAATTGCGCGTCACTGAGTGTCACTGCTTGCCATTGTGTGCCATTGTATGGGAATTTTTGACAGTGTAAACATCTGTTGAACATAATGACACGTACTGGCCGCATATGTTGTGAATTCGTTCATATACGGTGAATATGTGCATAGTTTACACACTGCACACAGTGGTGAGCAATGGCTCACCAAAAGGAGCGCCATCATTTCAATAAACAACTAATCATATTGTCTATACTTATGTCTTCTGGTCAACCAATCTCTGACCCACATACTCCTTGGTTTCTTTTATCTGCCTGGGACTCTTTCTTCTCTTCTTTTTCTGTCCTCTTCCTCTAATTTCTGCTGATGGTCAACAATAATGCCCGCAGCCAAGTAACTGCCATAGCGTCCTAATGCATGGACCATTTCACCCCAAATTCCTGCATGTTGACTTCATGCATGTGTAACTATAGCATGTCAATACGTGATCATTTGTGCCACTGAGTACACAGGTGTGCTCAGGCATGACATGCCGCAACTTATACGTAAATAGTGCTTGCACAGTTCATAATGTATGTGTGACAGATGGCATGATATGGTGCAAACTATACTTAACTTTGTCATGATGACAACATTGTTGTGCCTCCTTTTTGGCATGTGTTGGCATGCCACATTGCAGACTTATTCATGACCAAAATTTGTGTAAGTGTCAGGGCTGCTTATTTCTCAACATGATTTTTATGACATATGTGTCATGTCATTGCCACAACCTACTTCTCTGTCTTAGCAATCTACCGACTTGGTTTCCCAGCAGTCTCAGTGGCCTCTGAACATGGCCGCTGAGAACTACAACTCCTAGCACCCCTCTGCACTTCCTCACTCACAGTTCCATGATTATTGATTGTTTGCACCCATTTTGAGTTTAGTATTTAAGGTTCTTTGTTTCTTTAGTATGTTGCATAGTGTTAAGGTGTGTCTACAGTTATTGCCAAACCATTGTTTCAAGCTCTTGACTTTCTTTGGAACTTTGTTTGGACTTTGACCTTACCATAGCCACTACATTTGATATACCTATTTGCCTAGAGTTTTGACCCTTGCCTGTTTTTTGATATTGCCATAGCCTTGCCATTTATATATCTGTTTGCCAAGTATTTTTGACCTTTGCCCTTTTTTTGATCTTGCCTTTGCCCTACGTGTTTTGCACTTGTTCATCTGCCTGCTCAATAAATATTACCTGCTTTTACAACAACTGCCTGCCTGCTTATCTGACAAAATGGGGGCATGAGTTGTTGACTTTGATTTGATGTTTGCTTAAATTAAACAATATAAATTATATATTTGAATGAGCTTACAAATGCAACTGGAACTATTCCTATAGATATTTGATCAATATAGAGATGGCCCAATGTGTCTATTTGGCTCATTAACATGACCTGCCAATAAAAAAAATGCTGCAAGCAATTTAACAGTCCTACACCAAATGTATGTTACTTTAAAAATTATTTAATCTACCATTTTCTACCAAAGGTTTTGTTCTGAGCAACATTTCAAAAGTGTTAAACTTAATGTGTAATGGTTAAATATTGTTATGTTGGGTCATGTAAAGGAATTGTCTTGCTATTGAAAATAGTTAAATTTTTTTAGGTAGTTATCAGTCGCTTGTCCTTAATGGCCTTCACAAACACAAACCCAATAACCAGATTAACTCCTAAATATTTTAATCTGGGTAATAAAGTCTTAAGATATGCCTCATAATTCAAGCAACAACCAGCTTTAAAAAGAAATTTACTGTATATCCATGAGTATGAGAGTATGAACAGTTGCTGGAGGGAATTCACATCTATAACATACTAAGCAAAATTAAGTATGTTTTATTCTATAGAGTTAAATGTGTTACTTTTTAGAAAGAAGAGTTGGCTTCTGTGTTGTAGGGAATGCTATTATGCTCCCACACTTTCTCTTGATCTTTCCTGTTGGTCATGTCTGTTTCCTCCCAATAGGTTTCTGCTGGAGATTTCAGTCATCATGCTGATCTGTCACTTAACAACACTCCTTAAATCCTTACAGCAATATTTTTATGCTTTCTGTGTGCCTTTAAGGCAAATACATTTTTTTTACACATTGCCAACCTGCTCCACCTCATCTGGAGTTAAAGAGTAATTCTACTTCTGTTTAGTAGTCCATAGTAATTTGTAGCACTGTGTTAGGTTCAGTGGTACAAAATTGTAGGTTTTTGGGATAATTCATGTCAGGTGCAACTTGTGCAGTCTTATAAGGAAATGAGCTGGTACGTTTTACTAGTGGACTAGGGACTACTCCTTATTGATTTGCCCCTAGAAGGAGATTTAATGAAATTCAGGAGTGTGTTTGGGTTTGAGCACATCTAGCTGGTTGACAATATATGAGTAATTGTCATAATAGCCCATATACCATTTCATAGATTGGCTTCATAGACTGCTGAATGGCTTCACTGATCCTTCATTTGACTCTGTCTTGCCCTGCAATTCTGTGGTGGGTGTCAATGGCAAATAGACTTGTTTGTTTTATGCATTTCAGATTGGTGGCTTAGACCTTGCAGACCTTCCCTTTTACCTTGTCCTTAACTGTAGATGTATCTAGATTGTACCCGCTTGCTTTTGTCTACCTGGAATAACTACAGTAACTTGAATGCCTTTGACAAACATGCACAGGTACAAACTTGCACCCTGCCTAACTGTACATTACATGTACAAATGGTTGGCCAAACACCCAAGCAGAGTTAAATATAACATAACCCTTAGCACTACAAACCACTCTTTCAACTAATTTTAAAGCTTTTTAAAAGGACATTTATGGTGGCTACATGAAGATTTATGCCCTGTTTGACACTCTCATTTTCTTTAATTCATTAATGAAATGAGATTCACCAACAGAAACAGAGGAAGAAATTTTTTTGGCCTAAACATAAGGCATAAATCACATCACATTCTTTAATATTCTCTGTGGCAGAGGCGATAAAATGTGGACAGAACATCACTTGTGGTGATGAGGATGAATTGAAGGGGCAGCTCAAATGTCTCCGTGTAGCCATTAGAAAAATAAAGGAAAGGCTTTGGGATGGTTTCAATACAAAATCAATAAACATCTGCACTGTGTTATAAATTGTCAGTGAAGCTGTCATTGTTTGATTAAGCTTAATCTAAAACTCATTTGTCAGTGTCAACATTACTGCATTATTAATAATAGGTGTAATAGACATGCAAAGAAGAGTATCCCTTCAGCTAAAAACAAGCACAGTTAATGTAATATAGCATCAGACTAAAGCTTTGCAGCACATTTCCTGTGCCCTCTATCACTCAACTGACCCACAAAAGCGTGACTGCAATCCTCAAATCTATTTGGTAACAAACTTGAGAACTTTCTCATCTGTCTTCAGGGCAAAAACATTTTAAATTGTTGCTTCATAGGTGACAGCAAAAGGCCCAGTGTTGGATTTTCTCCTAGAGTGTTGGATTAACTATTTCATTAGTAAACAATTGGACATGAACATCCAATTAGCAATCTAAGTGCTAACCTTGGGGATTTTGTTGCATGAGGGGTGGAAATAGAGGTTATCTTACTTGTTTAAATGAGAGGCATAAAATAAAATAAAAAAATTATTGTATTATGTGAGAACACAGACCATCCCTTCATGGCTGTTTAGTCAGCAGGGTGCAATCACACAATCTAGCAAATCTGCCTCTTGCATAAGTAAGATCTGAACTGGACCCAATGGCTTAGACCCCACAAGACACCATTAGTCCACCTCTCATATATTAAAAAGGATTGCCTGAACATGAATGAACCCAAAGATAAAGCTCTGTTTGCAATAGATTGTCTCATCATGGCTTCCCAGGGTGAATTTAGAAACAACAATACTTATCCAATTTTTTTACAATTATTGCATTATTCAGCATTACTCCATGCTAAATAAAATGACACTTTCTTTTAGAAGGCTCATAATGAGGTTGTGATGTCTGGGCATAAAACTGCAAGACCTTGAGGTCCAGTTAATTTAAATCACAATCATTGGTCAAGAACAATAAAATAACCTTAAATGTCAACAGAACATGGAAAAACTATGTGAATGCTGTACAACAATACAAACTAAAAGCAAAAAACAACATATATACCTAGACAAAACACAATTCATGGGCCTAAAAAAGGGTGGTAGAGGGGTTAAAGAGTTAAACAACTTTTATGTAGAGCATTTTGGTTATCATCCTTAAAAAGATTCTTAAGCAATCATAAGGTGTCCCTGAAAGGATACAAGTCACAAAGAACATTACTAATAGCTAAGAACACATTGTGACAAGCTTGTATTCAAAACAGTGAGTCATAAATAAAGAAACATGGAAACGTACTTGAAGAGAACAAAAAAAAAAAGTGGAAAATTTAACAAAAAACAAAAAACAGCCCTTAACAAAAAAGAATTCTTAACTTAGATAATGGATAAATGGATGGAGAGTGACTGCCTAATACAACTATTCACTAATTTTAGTTAATAGATTATTTAACATTTAAACCATTAATAAAGATGAATGACTAATAAAAAAATGTTACTTAATTCTTTTAATTTAAATTTGTAAATATCACATCAGTATATTTTAAGCTTTTTAAATAAATTAAAATTTATCCTCTATATTAATACTTAAAATATTAATAAATATAGAAAATATTGTGTTAGGTATCATTACTACAATTAGTAAATGATTCATAGTAAGTTGTGTTACTACTATTAATGAATGTTTATTAATGCACAGTTATTAACACTTAAAATGCTAGTTATCATTTTTATAATTAGACAATATTCATAATATTTCATAATATGTAAAAATTTTGTAATTCTTAGTATTACATATGTATTATAATGTGTATTACACTTGTGCAATATGTGTTACACATCAAACATGACTAATTCCAAAGTGTTCCTGCTAAACCTGACAAAATGTCTTTGTTGTCCTGAGTTTGGGTGCTGGTACAGAGAACATATACAGCAGTAAGGTAAATGAGAGGACACTGTGTAAAGCTTGCCAGAATAAATGTGGGGCCAACAATCAGCGAAATGGAGCTTGAGTGTGTCCAAGGTGCAGAGCCCCCTCTTTCAGCCATTAGGCCAGCAATCTCCCAGAGTGGTGGCTGAGAGGGATTCAGTCATCACCTAAACACTACTAATTAACCTCAGCCAATCAAACGCCATTACACTCTCCAGATACCAGAACTCTTCTGCAAACATCTTTTTTGTTTTATTAATTTCACAGACTCAAACGTTAGCTGTAATGCATTGAAGAGAGATCAGAAGGCCATGCGCTGTAAACATCCCTTATTTATGGTAAAAGCTATCACTTTGTTATTTACAACATCACTATGCATCTGAAATGTGTCATAATTTACGTAATAAATTGGTTGTAGTTTTTAATTTGTCTTGTAATTCAGTGTTTGTAGTATGTTCAGTAACAAGTTAAAGCATTTGTTTTGAAAATTTTCAAAACACCAAATTACATAAGATGTTACCTTTTTTCCAAACAGTCACTTTAAATGTTTGCAATATAATATGGAATACCTGTGTCTGTACCTGAACTATTATCAAGGGCAGTTCCTGACAGCTCAGGTGGGTAAAGGTATGTATTAAATTACCATGCAGTTGCATCCATTTACACATGATATGTTCACAGAGGATAGACTCTGAGCATCTCTCTTTCATCAGCTAGTTTTATAGAAACATGAGCTAGACCAGTAGGCAGCAATGTCCTGTGCAAAGCCCTTAACACCATTTAGAGGATGTGCACTTCAATAATGTCTGATTAACCTAAGATTACCACATGAAGGTAATAAGGTAACTATTCAAAATTGCACCTGCTATTTTGTCACTGCAGCACAACTCAGTTTGTGACACTAAAAAATAAATAATAAAATAAAATAAACCACATATTTAGACATACTTTACAGAATACAGTTCTCAACTATTGGTGTTTTATTCAAATTAAAGGTCCACTATGTAGGATTTAGAGGGATCTATTAGCAGAAATGGAATATAATAGGCCCTTTATACCTATATAGGAAGTGGGTCTTCTTCCATGGAGCCACCATGTTACGCCATTACAGAAGCACAAAACATCTAGAGAGCACCGTCTGTGTTTCACATTTTTACAAGTTGCAGCAGGAATCCAAAAGGAAGCACCAGAAGGACAACAAAGAAGATGAAGTGCACCCCCTTCTTCAGTTCACCCCATAGGTTTTCAATGAGGTTCAGATCAGGGGACTGAGATGGCCATGGCAGAAGCTTGATTCTGTGGTCAGTTAACCATTTTTGTGTTGATTTGGAAATATGCTTTGGATCTTTTTCCTGTAGAAAGATCCAATGATGACTCAGTTTTAGTTTCCTGCCGGAGGCAGTCAGATTTTTTGTTTAAAATGTCCTGGTATTTCATGGACTCCATGATCCCATGTGCCCTAACAACGTTTCTAGATCCTTTAAAGAAAATACAGCCCCACAACATCATAGAATCTCCACCATATTTTACAGTTGGGATAATGTTCTTTTCATTATTGCCATTTTTCTTTTTATGCCACACCCACCTTGAGAGTTTATTCCCAAAAGCTACATTTTTGTTCCATCAGACCATAGAATACAGTTCCAGAGGTAGTAGCGGTTTGCACTTCAGGCGCTTACATTTGTGGCTTTTTTTGGCATACCTTCCAAATAATCTGTTGGTGAGGTGGGACCTGATGGTAGTTTTATGGTACTATCCTCCTCACTGTACAGTGGTGGAAATAATTATTTGATTCCCTGCTGAATTTGTAAGTTTGCTCACTTATAAAGAAATTAACTTTATGAATGAAGAAATGAAAGTCTCTCATTTTTATGGTAGTTTCATTATAATGGAGAGAATATCAACCAAAAATCCAGAAAAAACACATTACATAAAAGTTATGAATTGATTTGCATGTCACTGAGAAAAATAAGTGTTTGATACCCAAGCAAAACATGATTTAGTACTTAGTGGAGAAACCCTTGTTGGAAAGCACAGTGGTAAGATGTTTCTTGTAGTTGGTTACCAGGTTTGCACACTTCTCAGGAGGCATTGTGGCCCACTCCTCTTTACAGAAACTCTCTAAATCCTTTAGGTTTTTTGGCTGCTGCTTGGTAACTCGATGCTTCAGTTCCCTCCACAGATATTCTATAGGTCTGAGGTCTGGAGACTGGTTAGGCCACTCCATGACCTTAAGTTGCTTCTTCTTTAGCCACTCCTTTGTTGCCTTGGTGGTATGTTTTGGGTCATTGTCATGCTGGAAGACCCATCCATGACCCATCTTCAGTGTTCTAGCTGAGGGAAGGAGGTACTTGTCCAAGATTTTACGGTGCATTGGCCCCTCAATGCGGTGAAGTCGTCCTGTACTCTTAGCAGAAAAACAGCCCCAAAGCATAATGTTTCCACCTCCGTGATTGACTGTAGTGATGGTGTTCTTTGGGTCATACTCAGCATTGCTCTTCCTCCAAACACGGCAGGACGAGTTGATGCCAAAGAGCTCGATTTCGGTTTCATATGAACACAGCACTCTCCCAAGCCTTCTCTAAATCATTTAGATGTTCACTGGCACATTTAAGATGGGCCTGTACATGTGCCTTCTTGAGCAGGGTAACCTTGTGGGTGCTGCAAGATTTCAATCCATTACGGTGTAGTATGTTACCAATGGTGTTCTTGGTGACTGTGGTCCCAACCGCTTTCAGATCATTAACAAGCTCCTCCCATGTAGTTTTGGGCTGAGCCGTCACCTTTCTCATGAACATCCTCACCCCATGAGGCAAGATCTTGCATGGAGCTCCCGACCGAGGGCCATGGTCATTTTATATTTCTCCCATTTCTGAATAATCAGAGTTTGTCACCTTCAGTTGTCACCTTCTCAGCAAACTTCTTGCAGACCATTCCAGCCTTGTGCAGGTCAACAGTCTTGTACCTGACATCCTTTGACAGCTCTTTGGTCTTGCTCCATGGTAGTGGAGAGGTTGAAAAGGAAGAAATTGATTCTTTGGACAGGTGTGCTTTATACACATAACGAGTTGAGATCAGGAGTATCTGTAATTGATTGATTAATTGATTGATTGATTGTAATCCGTGTGCCACCTGAGCAAATACTGGCTGAGTTGTAGGAGATCAAATAATTATTTCCCACTCTGTATGTGCGGGCAAAATAAACCTGGGTCCTCTTCCAGGCAAGTTTGTAACAGTTCCAGCTGATGTCTGCTTTTTATTATTGCCCTAACAGTAGCAATGGCCATTTTCAGACGAGTAGCTATATTTATAACCATTCCCTGACTTATGAAGGTCAACACACTTCTCCTTCATTTGGTTTGTATGTTCGCTTATCTTTCTCATGTTGAAGGATGACTAAGAGAATTTGGTCTCTGTGCCACCAAATATTTGTACCCCAGTTAATCAAGAAGTCATGGATTCATCTCAAAAGATCCTATACACTCCAATCAACTCATAAATGTACAATTTAAATGGGAAACATGCTTCAGTTACCTTGTCGTTATAGTAATTTTGGGAGGTGCCAATAATTGTGGCATGTATTTTTGTTAAAAATAACACTGCACTACAATTTTTTTGAAAAGTCTTGCTTCCTGAAAAGTTATTGCTGATTGTGACAGGTACCTACCGGGTATGCACAAATACAGTTTTGTTTTAACTGCATCACGTAGGAACTCTGAGAAATAGACATTTATATATTCACTGACAATAACGTATTTAGTCACGTTTATGTTTCGCATAAGCTATTAAATTCAACAAAATTAAAAGTATTTTGCTCCTGATTTTCTTTTGTATTCAATGTCTGGTGCATCACGTTGCAGTGTCCAACAGTAGTCAGGAAGCACTGACGGATTCCAGATGCCCTGGTATCGTTTCTCCATCGTTGCAATGTCCTGTCTTAAATAATGAAACCCTTCACCTTCCTTGTTCAGTGCGTTCACAAAATTCTTCATGAGTCCCTCAGATATTCCAGTTGTACCTGGTATACTGGACGTGCTTCAGCAACAGTTCCATATTCTCATACGTTTCTTTCATGTG
>JAQQZR010000020.1:4780107-4822257 GCA_030068235.1 Notoglanidium macrostoma
CCAGTTTCCTCCCACAGTCCAAAGACATGCAGATTAGGTCAACTGGCTACTCTAAATTGCCCATAGGTGTGTGTGTGGCTGTTTGTCTGTGTTATATATATATATATACTCAATGACATGTGCAGACCAGCGATGGGTATCTAAATTACTCAATGTGCAAGGAGCTGCCACCTCTAATCACCAGACACAGAGGAGGCCTTTTAGACACATTAGACAGCATTACCAGCACTTGACGGTGTTTGGTAGGAGTCACTTGTGGGTTTGCATGCAGCTGGGTGGTTAATGTGGGGAGCCAGAGGGTATGGCTTCATGAACATTGCATGTCTTACCATTTCTGAGACTGGTACAGTCTTTCAGCTGCCTATGGACTACAACTATGGACTGCCTGTGTCATGTTGAGGTCCTCCCATGGCCAGCCAGGTCCCCCGATGTTTCCCCAATCGAACTTGTGTGGGATCAGCTCGGACCTCATTTCAGACCCAGTGCCAATCTGCAGAATCTCAAGGGCCAGTTAAAACAGCTGTGGGCCTACTTGCCACAGGAGAGGATACAGTTCAATTCAGTCTCATGTTCAAAAGTAATTATCATACAGCTGTCATCAATGAAATTTTTCTGATTAACCTCAAAGAAAGCGCAGCTGTTTCTGTTTCTTGACATCTTGGTATCATCGGACTGCTGAAGACAAGAGCTTACAAAGCCTGTATAGTATATCACTTGTTGATATCTGATATCTATCAGGAGAGGGGTATAAAAGAATTTCCAAAACATTAGATGTACCATGGAACACTGTGAAGATCATCATCAACAAGTGGAGAAAATGGAGCACTACAGTTACATCACCAAGAGCAGGACATCTCCAAAATTTACAAAGGACAACACAGAAACTTACAAGGGAGGCTGCCAAGAGACCTATTGCAATTTTAAAAGAGCTGCAGGAACATCTGACAGTAATGATTAATTTATTAATGCGACAACAATCTCTCATATTCTTCACATGTCTGGACTATGTGATAGGGTGGCTAGACAGAAGCCTGTTCTCACAAAAACATTCAAGCTGAACTAAATCAACCCAAACCATGTGGCAAAATGTGTTATGTTCTGATGAGACCAATTCCAAAAGATATAATAATTTCATGATTCCAAATGGTGCGGTTGATACAAAAAATAAGCACATAACCAAAAGAACACCATACCCAAGGTGAAGCATGGTGGTGGCAGCATCACGCTTTAGGGCTGTGTTTCTTCAGCCAGAACTGGGGCTTCTATCAAGATGGAGGGAATCATCAATAGCTACAAATACCAGTTGATTTTAGTGCAAAACATGATAAGGAATTTCATCTTTCAGCACAATGATGACCCAAAGCATACATCCAAATGAATAAAGGAATGGCTTAACCAAAAGAATATTAATGTTTTTGAATGGCCTAGTCAGAGCCAAGACCTGAATCCAAATAAAAATCTGTGAGGTGACCTGAAGTGAGCTGTACACAATAGATGTCCTGAGAAGTTGATGGTTCTAGAATGTTTTTGGAAGAAAGAGTCGGAGAAAATTGCCAAATCAAGATGTGCCATGCTGAGAGACCCTTACTCGAAAAGACTGAGTGGTGTAATAAAATAAAAAAGTGCTTCTGTTAAGTATTTGTTTAGGGGTGTGCACACTTGGGTATTGTAAAAAAAGTATATTCATTCCATATTATAAATTATTCATATTCCTTCATTCATTCACACCTTTCCCCTTAAAAGGTTTCAGATTATTTTTCACTTTATTTGTATACTTCATTTGTTAACAGCTTCACATTAAAGGTTGGAAAAGAAGTTCCAACATGATTAATCTTTTTTTGCTTTTTTTTTTTTTTTACACATGCTGTCCAAATTATTAGGAATATGCCTAATATGCCTGTACACCTGCACATCCATGCAGTTATCTAGTCAGCCAATCATGTGTCACCAGCACAATGCATGAACTCGTGCGCAAACATGTCAAGAGCTTCAGTTAATATTCACATCAAGCATCAGAATGAAGAAAAAAATTTGATCTCTGTGATTTTGATCATGGAATGGTTGTTGGTGCCAGAAGGGCTGATTTGAGTATTTCAGAAACTGCTGATCTCCTGGAAATCTCACACACAACAGTCTCCGGAGTTTACCCAGGATGGAAAAATAACCCACACAGAAGGATGCTGACTATCTAGCCCTCTGACTTTGAAAGTCACACTAACAAATGTGTTCAGGGAACATTGCTGACCCATGGCAATTTTTTTCTGCAGCCAAGGTGAGAGCATTGCATGTACTGTCCTGGTTAGCTATCTGTTTATAATTAAGCATTGAGTTATTTTATATAAATGATACATATGCCCAAATGAACTGCAGCTACATAGATGTAAAGCAAAAGTACTGAGAAATTATGTTCAAGTGGAGACAATGTGTTAAAATCTCACTCAGTTAAAAGTGGAAGTGTCAAACCAAAAATATACTCAAGTGAAAGTAAGAAATGTAAATATGCTAGACATACATGTAAAGCAAATAAGTAAATTATTAAGTAAATATTTTTAATAGATGAAATTAAGTAGTTTTCATGTGATCAGTAAGTTATTGCTAAAACTGTTTATAAATAACTATATAATAATAGTTTTCATAGTTATATAATAGTTTTATATATATATAATAGTTATATATAATATTATCATATTATATAATATAATAGTTATAATAGATAATTATAGATTTATAGATATGTATGCTATTTTATCGGAAAACATCATTCAGTCTCTAGATGACTAATATTTAATGATAGTATTGTAGTATAGTATAATAGAGTATAGTATATATAGCAATTTAATATAGTTAAATTTAGCAAATTAGTGAACCTTATCTCAAAATACTTTTTAAATCATGGACTTCATATATAGCCATGGGTGCTCTGGTGAGGAATCATACTTTTTATCTGCTGTAGCTATCATTACCACTGCCAAGTTCAAATTGAACCGTTCAAACAATACAGCAAGTACTTCGAACTTGAGTGTAGGTATGCATAGATTATTGTGATTGGTTTTCTCCTGAAAAGAAAAGAAAATTCAACCACTGACTTCAAAGCTATGCTTTATAGTAATTAGTAATGGGATCCTTTAAAGAAATGTAGTGGAGTCAAAAGTAGAATATTTGTATTTCGAATGTAGTGTAAAGTAAAAAAAAAGAAAAGGAAAATCATAACAGTCAACAGTTTTTTGTCCCATTTGTCCCAAGCTTGTCCCATTTCTTGCAACCTAGTATTGTGGTAGTGCACTATTTATACCACTCCTGTACTAAATAAAATAAATAATTAATAAACTAAACTAAATAACAGAATTAAGCACATATAACATATTCAGTGGACATTGAGTTTAGTGCTATAATTGTAAGGGTGCAACTTTTTTTGGACATGCCTCATTTTGCATGACTGAATACAAAGAGGAGAACTTAACAGCCTTTGGAATTCAGCTGCTATTCACAAATTCACAAAACATTTAGTATTTTTAATTAATTAGTGAGTCTTCAGTGTTCATAGCCATTTGTTCCTGTTGAATAAATGCTGATCCTCTCAAGTGTGGATTACTTATGTACAACCAAAATTAATTACCAGAATTACTTTTGTGAAGGCCATGCTTTTTGATATTTTTAAAGTTATTGAAAGAATTTCCTGCTAAAGAATGGTTGGCGTTTAACGTTTTATAATACTGACATTTATTACTGAAAGGATGAAATACATACAACAATCTTTGTTCTCAATCACTATCTGTGAACTAAACTATAACTATAACAAGGAATTCAAGTTGTACATTTACAGATACAGTATGTATAGCTATCATACCCTGTATGTAGCTCTAGGGATAGGGATCTACTGTAAATCTATTAAATGTAATAAAACATTTGGCAGAAAAAGTGCAGCCTATTACATTTTCTTGGCTTATTTTTTAGCTGGATTTAATTCTGCAATGATTCAATGTTATGATAGGTAAAAAAAAATGTATGTTTTAGCAAAAGGTATTAAGTTAGAAGAAGAAGGCTTGCCATGCTAAGAATCTAAACGCAATAAATGAAAATCATTTACCTTCTTCATCATGTCTAATATGCTCAATGGCTTACACACACATGCAGACTAAAATCATGGATCTTGTCACTTCTTGCAGCGGACAAATGTAATGAACGACACCACATGTTGCACTTTCACTACATGATAGAGAGGTGCTTTTGTCTTGTTGGTTTTTATGTCTCTCTCCCTCAAGAATGGACTTATCAATAATGACAGGTGCAATACAGCAGCACAGTGCAATTCCTGCTCTAGCACTGAAATGATAAGCTTCAGGCTTTCTTCCAAAGCCTGTAAACTGTAGCAACTGAAAACACATTTATAAATGCAATAAATGCAGTACACAGCTCTTTATAGATTTAACTTTGCCATGGACTGGCACTAACAGCTATTTGTACACACACATATACCTGTAATGCTTGCTATAATTGTTTTTGTGAAATCCCATGTCATTTCCCTTTTAATCATGTCTGATACCCAATTCATTGCATTTCAGTTTTCACCACATTCAACCCAGTGTGCTGGCCAAAACACCACTCTGTAAGAGCCAGTGATTAATGAAGACAGGGGGAGATGCTGGGCACATTTGCAGTAGGCTCTTACAGAGCTGCAGTACAACAGTGAAATCTGAGATTTACTCAAGCATGCACAGCTCCTAGGAATTACCTTTCGTTCACCAACGTTGCAGTACTTGTCAGTCTATGAGCAGCAACATGAGTAAAGTGACAAAAATTGTACACAGACATATGTAGTGCCTTGTGGTAATCTAAACTCAGTACATTTACAAGAAAACAAAACCTAGCTAATATTAAGCTAAAGAATTCTTATTACTATTATTTTGTACATTTGGTACCTTTTGAGCAGTTTGACTAAAGCCAGCAGTTTAAAATTGAGAGGAGCTATAAAAAGCCTTTCATTTGGTCTACTAAATTTGACTCTCTGTCTGAAAGCTCAGCACAGATGTGTACTGGATTAACACCCCCCTTCTTTCCTTCTGCACTTTTCTGTCTCCCTCTTTCATTCTTGCAGTCTTTTTCTCTTGACTGCAATAGTAGTTACCAAGCAGTAGTCACCCGGCAAGGTTAAAGACTTGTGAGCTTCCAAGCCAGCGCTACAGAATTTTATGCTGGAGCAAGAGCAATGAAGTCATTGATGGATTGATTTTTTTGTGTGTTACCTTTCAGCCCCTGAAGAATCTGATCTTACAGGCTGAACTTGTGTAAGTTTGTGAAACTTTTGTTCTTGTTAGCTCCGTGATGGTTTTGTTTGTTTGTTTGTTTGTTTTCTAAGTTACATGGGGGTAGACGAAGAAGAAGAATGAAGCATTACTTGAAAATGATCTCTTTCTTGTTTATTATATCTTTATGTTGTTTATTTTGCAATTATGTTATGCTTATGATCTGTTTATTCTCCATAGACAGTCTGAAAGCTTGCATATTGAATATTGAATTTTATTTTCTCTTGAATAGTTAAAAGACCTTAAAGGCCCTCCAGAAATGGACTGAAATAACGATAGGTTCTTTAGGAAATAGTTTACTCAAAAGAATATGTGCCAGAAATGTGAAAGAGTGGCAGAGAACAAATTTCAAAAATGACTATACTGTTGACTATGACTGCAAGTTGCATCTGATGGTTTCTGAATGAAAAACAGGACAAATGTGCCTCTATTTTACACTTAGGATATAATTATAGGTAGGTACAACTAGTATGTGAATGTACCCTGAAACAAGACAATAAGCCATGGCAGTTATAAAGGCAAAGAATAATACATTAGTTATTAGAGAATATTTGCATCACATTAAAAAAAGAAAACAACCATTTTCTAACCATTTATTTCTTAATACATATTTGGCAATTATGTTATATGTGGCTTTTACTTGTTTTCTTAATTTTGTTCATTGTGTATGACATCTTTTACACCCAGCTGTATCTTTGGCATTCAGTATGGAACATGCTGATTAGTTTTCCCTTCACTATTCCAGGAAAGCATTTGTGGCCCAATTTTCTATGAATACTTGAGGTTAATAGTGGCCTTCTGTTTGTATGGATTCATACTGCATGTGTGTTTTATTAATTACTTTATTAAACTGCTTTGGCATTTATTGCTTTAAATTACACAATGCACTGGCAGACTAAACTGAACCTTAGGAAATGTAAAGGTCAGGAGCAGAAGTCTTTTGAGCCCAAAATTAAATACCTTATTTTCTTTTCTATTATATGAGACATTTGAAGCTTCCAAAAGAATTAGGATGTAGAAGAAACTGAACAGCGAGTTCATTTCAAGACATCAAGACATTTTAGCCATTGTCTGGTTCAAAATGGGCTAAAATAAGCAGTCTGCAGGTCACACATACTCACCGTATGTGGGTTTGGAACATGTCCATATCCACCAGTCCATATTTGCAGTGATGTTCACAGAAACTTCACTGTGCTGTTCAAAATGCATTCCTCAGAGTTACTGTCTCGCTATAACATTTTGATTCAAGACATAAGGCTCTTTGTTTCAAACTATGTACTGTGTTTTTTATGAAACAGTTCATTATTTAGTTGTGACATCCTTACAGTCAAAAGAATAGGCTCATTACAGATCATGTCAGTCTGGTGTGTAACTGATATGATATATCTGCCGTCTAAAGAGCACACATCAGTCAACAGATATGAACAACCAGTTGCATAAGTGGATATAGATGTCTATAGGGTTTTGCATGGGGATGTTCAAAAGCTGCATTTACTATCACTTCCTCTGCAGTCTCAACTCAACTGATGTCACTTTTTCTAATAATTAGAAGCAGACCAGGAAAAACAGCTTGCACAGCTTTTATATGTGCAAGTGAAGAATCCTGGTTTACAGCTTTAAATACTTTATTATGAAATACAAATCATCTAGTGTACAAAGTGAACCAATGTAACCTAAATGTTATACGATTATGATAAGCAAGACTGATGACATAAGAAACTTCAATGCAATTGCAGAAGAATCTGAGTGTTTTTTATTACAGCACAAGCTTAAAAAAACAACATTGTCATGAAAGAGAGCTACTGACTATGACGTTCCCTCACTCACAGACAAATTTCAGACAAGTCGTGAGGCATTATGATATCAAGAGTATAAAGGTCATTCATGGAGGAGCACGTAAAATGAGGGGATATCGGAAATGAAGTGATTAAGATGAAAAGGCGATGAAGCGGTTCCTCTTACAATCCTAATTGAGTAGCGTCGTTGCTTCATAGGCTACACGCTACACACTGCACCAAGACATTATTGGTGGTGCTTGCTATAAATCATCGAAATGCATATTCATTTTTTTAATCAAGTGAAGTAATTTATCACTGTTGACACAAGAAGTTACATCTATCTTATGCACAAATACAAATCTTGAGCATACTGACATGCAATTACCACAATTTGAAAGACCATTCTTGTGGTGTGAGCAGCTTAATGTCACTACAGAAAAATCTGAGGCAAAACACATGGATCAGGGCTTTGTGGACAGGATTCGCAGATGCATTAAACTGTTAGCCTTAAATCCTAGTGGGGTGTATTTATTTATTTATTTATTGTGCCCCTAACTCACCTTGTAAAACCAAGGAAATTGACTTTTTGTTGAAAGATTACCTGCACATTGTTTCTTAAGCTGTGTTCATGTAGTCTTTCCCTGAAACAGTCTGGCCTTCTCAGGGTTTTCACACAGAACCAGCACATATAAAACTGTGCTCAGTGCACATAAAATCAATGGCAACGCCTAGTAAAAACTGCATGCCTGATGCATTTAGCAGCAACTGCACAGCTGGCAAATACAAGACTGAATGTTTCGCTCGACCTCTTACACCACCAAAGTCAAAATACAAGTTAAGAATCATATGAAATTCAGTGGCCTGGCTGTACCTTCTGAGCATGGAAATTCTCATTCTTTTTACATCTTTTAATTTATGTATATAAATAATCAAACTGTGAAAATATCTATGGTAATGCATAATAATGAAACAATTTAGCAGCACTAATAAAGTAGTTAAGAATCTATGTTAATTACTACATATATACTGTATATAAATATACACACAAAATGCATATATGAGCTTCTGGTAAGCCTACATTTCGGAAGTTTTCTTACCTTGTAGTTTCTTCAAGACCAGATTTAGAACTCTAATGTTCTCTCTGGAGCCTCAAATCAAATGTAATTTATTAACACACTATATATTTCTTTGCTGATGTCAGGTCTTGGCAAACACCTTAATTTCTTGAAGAATACCCTGGCCATTGTTGACAGGATTGAAAAGCTCTTACATCTTTCAGCTGTTGTGGTCTCATTTAAAAACTCTTTACAGGTTTGAAAGGTCACCATAGTAAACCGATTCTCTTTCCTAGGGCAGAATGGAGCAGCGCTGGACACTGTGTGCATTGCTATTCATAGCCACACTGATACTAGGCCACTGCCAGAGTGGTGATGGAGGGGACTGGGGATCAGGCAATATGCCAGAGCTTTTGTTCACCACTACCTCCACTCCTATTCCAAACACAGTCTGTAATGATCCAGCCAACCCTGGGAGCACAGACTGGACCAAGTCACTTTTTCAAGTCATTCCAGACAGCAAAGCTGATGGCTGCTCAGTCAATTTCCACACCAGCCAGGCTATGTCCAGGCGATTACAAGTGGCCAAGGAGGAGATGGCTTATCTGAAAGCCCTCCAGCATGGGAATCAGGCAGTGATGGAGAATCTGATCCAATTTATTGGAGCAGAAATGGGGGATCAGAGCTATTCAGAGAATATTCAAGAAAATATTGCTGGGATCAAGGAGAATCATGCAAGTTGTGTGGGAGTGCTGAAAAAGGCAACTGACGAGTTGGAGAACCAGCTAGAGGGAGCCGATTTTGCTGGAATGCAGAAGTAAGTAGAACTCGACTAGTACTGCGTTTAAAAAATTAGCAGTACTATGTGTACATGGTTGCAGTCTTCAAAACTCCCGATATCTCAAAATAAGCAGGAAAATTTGGCCACAGTAGAAAAGAGCAAATAATTCAGCCTTAAACAATACTGATGAAACAAAACTGATGAAACTGATGAAACAGAAACTGATGAAACAAAACTGATGAAAGGTTTAAAATACCTCCATAATTGTGGGATTGAGAATTGTCCCAGTTCTCTTGGGAGGGGAGAACTGAAATCAATTTATATAATTTATATCTTTAGAGGTTTTCAGTTAAAAGGAATGTTAACCATTTAATAGGCAAGGGCATAAAACCATTTAGGAATATATATATATATATATATATATTTTTTTTTTTTATTATTATAATTGGTAATTGAACCACAATTTTACAAATATTTTAATTTCAGTTTGTGCCTCCCAGGATATGTAAGCTCTGTATTTTCTTTCATTTAGATCTAGGATCTAGAAATAATACATTTAGAGTGTTTTGTGCGAAGACATCCACACCCACCTATTATATTTCCATACATGGTAAAAAATCTATACATGCATTAACTTGGAGGTATAACGACAATAACAAAAAAGCCCCAGACCAGCCTGTGCTGATTTGCCTTGTCTCCACTCTCTGGGTTTTCCATCATCTGCATTAACAGTTGGAAGGAATGTGGGTTTAGCCCTTTGCAGGCCTCAAAATTTAAAGCTGCTTCAGACCATGTAGAATTCCCTCTGTGCATGCCTTCCCTTTTTAAGCATAGATTTAAAAAAAAACAAAAAACCCTGCTTTGTGTCTCTCTTTAAGAATCAGTGAAGAGACTTTGACCTTTGAAGGGATGCTGCGTGTCACCACAGACCTCGCCAACCAACTGGAGACCTCCTCACAAACCCTTCACATGCAGATAACAGAGCAGCTGAGAAAGAGCTTAAAGCTAAAAAGGACATAAACTCCACAAAGGAAGACTGTCATATTTGTGGAATTTCACAACCTCAAATGGCACAAAGACAGAAAGCATCAAGTGGATAATTTAATGTTTATATGCTTTTCCATGGTGTGATCATTAAAAACTCAAATCAATTAATTATACTTTAGGTTAAAAGTTAAAATTTTTGGCACAAATTTCAAATTTGTGAATTAAAAAGATCTATCTAAAAAAGAAAAAATCTTGGTAGAAAAGTGAAATATAGTACAATTGTTTTAGAATTCCAGGCAGCTAGATAAGTGTTCTGGCCTTCTTGGTGCTAGGGTGCAGATGGAGAGTGGACAGCTTGGGCCTCTCAGTCAGCACAAATATATATGTGTACAGGGAGGAGAAAAAGAGAAATGACAGTGAGGTCATAGAAAAACAAATGGACCTTCATCTGGCAGCCAAAGCAGAAAGCATTCTTGTTATCACCATTGTTTAATTCCTCTCTATTAATCATAACAAAACAGTTTGTAAAGTATGATTTATGTTGGCCAGCTGTAAGTAGGCTGTGTGCAGAATGTATGCATATTTGGAAGATAAAAATGCTTGGATGCTCTGTAGTGTATGCATACTTTATTTACATGCTTTGGGACATCATTTAGCTCATTTAGGCATATTTTTACACTATGTACAGAATAAAGTGCAAATTTGACCTCAGTCTTCACAGTTGTTGTTTTTTTTTTATCAAATAAAGTGCAAATATGAAATCAGAATTATGAAATGCACTAAATGCCACAACCGACCTTTTTTAATTAAAAAAAAATTTAATCCCTGAAACTTCCAGAAGCTGTTGGCATTTCTAGGCTCCTCACTTTTCTTAAACACATATCTTTTTTAAAGCTCCTCGGTAGTTACTTAATAATTCATAGTAGAAACAGAATAATATGCTGTAAAGTCAGTAACTGAGTACTAAGCAGAGTGCTTAAGGTGTTACAGAAATGCATGTTGTAGTTATAAACCCATTAGTATCATACAAGCCACAGCAATTTCCAAATAGTGCCCCAGTTAACCTGTTTTCATAATTATCTATATTAACTTCTCTGGTGAATTAACTATGGGAAACAGAAGAAATAAACCTTTTGGTTATTAATGTGCTCCCTTCTTGAATCTTAAGTAACCTGTTTCTTACTATATATATCACACACACACACACATGAATGTAATGGCACTGAATTTGAAATCATTTCAGAAATGTAATTGGTTTGTAGATATGAATTTGATACTGATGAGTGGTCACTAGTTCTCAATAACTGTATTAATAAAAACATGGATAACCATAAGGCCACACTAAGTATTTTGCCAGTTCTTGCAGGACTTGCAAATCCAACTCTGGGTTGGACTATACTGAAATACTTCTACTACTACTACTACTACTACTACTACTACTACTACTACTAATAATAATAATAATAATAATAGTAGTAGTAGTAGTAGTAGTCACCCCAGTCATATGGCCTTTTTTTAAATCTTGTATATTAAAGCAGTGGCATAATTGTGATAATAAAATTAAAGATGAGGACAGTAAATCCCACTTTAAACTGGAATTGCTAACACCACACTGACCTTTCTGCATTGTTCTGGCTCCACATGGGAAACAATTCTATGCCTATCAGTGTTGAACTTTTTGAACCAGCTAGAATTTATCACACACAAATATGTACAAGGAACCTTGTCCTTGTTTCGCACTTGTCTAAAACCTAGTAGCATATATGTTCCACATTCATCTTTGATTTTGTTAGCCCACTTACTCAAATGTTGTTGGGTTACTTGCATTGCCTGTAGGAGATGGTATTAACATCCTTTCTCCACCCCTTTGGATATCATCTTGACAAGAGGCTTCAGAATTCCGAGTTTAAAAATTCTATTACTTTGGTATCCCATCTCCCCTCCCCATCACAATACTGAATATATGTTCAGTGGGTCTGCCCTCTAGCTGTGATATGGCGCTATAAAGCTATAAGGTTGCATCCAGGTTCATACTTCATATTAGAGAGCTAAGTCTACGGGGATCGAAATTTAGTCCACATCCCAGACCGTCTCATTACATAAAAATATATCAGATATTGTTGTATTTATTTTTAGACGTAGATCAAATCTGCTTAAACATCCTGAGCAAAATGTAATATATATATATATATACCTTATGGCCTAGTTGTTTTTCTTTTTTCCAATTAGTTATTTGGCACATTTTCTGCTATTTTCTCTATACAGAGTGTTCCAATTAAATTTTCAAGTTCAACTCAAAGTCTCCTTTCTGACAAATGAGAGGTGGAATGTTTGCCATCTGCTATTGATCAGTGCGAGTTAGACATTTATTTTTGAAGGAACCCCCATTCAATTCAACTCACTCAGTTATAATTAGGCAAATACACCGAGTATTTCTTTTTGTTTTCCTTCCAGAGGAAAGCAGTTACTAAGAAAAAGAATAAGGCTATGTTGAGCACGTTTTATGCTTATTTTATACAGGTTCTGTGTGTGTGTGTGGGTGCAAGCAGCAGTGACCGTAAACCTCGCACTAGGTTCCCGCCCCCTTTTTAATGACATCACTTCGGATGGACAGATTGCGCGCGAGCGTGGTCGCCTGGGAGACGGGAGGCTGAGGAGTGTGGACCGAACTACGAGTAGGCGCGCGCGGGGGAACATGCACAAGCCGCGCACTGCAAAACTTTTCACTGAACACGGAACAACGTCAAGCGAGAAGTCGGCATGAAGTCTGAGCAGTAAACAGGTGCTCTAACCTGGGATCTATCTGCGCGCTGCTTGTAGTGGGAAGCACGATATCGGAAGGAGCAACATGGAAGAATTTTGGATTTGTATTATAACTGGCACGCGCTCAGCATGATCACACACTTTTAATAATATTGCAACCGCAATGCTTTAAGTGATCGTGCAGTTAAGGATTAGTTTAATTAAGGGGATTGCTTACTATTAAGCTTACTGATTATAAGAAGCAATCTTCGCAAAAGGAGCACAAAAACAGTTTCTGTGAGTAAAACGTTAGAAACACTAGAATGGCGGTGGAAGCAAAGTCCCCCCGGGACCATTAAGTGCGCACATGGAGAGCTAAATGTAGCTGTATGATGGAGCGCGTTGGGAATCTCCTGGTCTCACTGAGGAGCGCTGTGCTCTGGAGCATCCTGTGGCAATCAAGTAAGTTCATCTGACATGTTGTATTCTATGTGAATTCTATGTGAATTGGCCTAAAACGGGAACATATCGAATACAAAATCAAATTTAGAGGCACACAATAGATTTTAATGTTATTCTTTCATATAAACGATTGCTCCCGGTCCTGCTCCTGGACCATCCTCATGAACTGCTTGTTATGAGCTGATCATGGAATCAGGTCAGAGAAAACACAGTTCTGGGGAACAAGAACAAGTACGGGAAAACATTTCTTTTAGGTTTCTTTGCTTTTTACATTTGTGGCTGACTCCTGTGGAATTGTTAGATTTTCCTTTACTTTGTCTAATGCTTAAAAACTTTTCATTCTCTTTGTGCTGATTCTTGTTATTTCTGAGTGTATTCTGTATCACAGAGTTCTGACCTGATATGTCTCACCATAAGATAAGTGGATATAATATATATAAGGACCCATTTATCATACAATGAACTAAGCCTCTATGAACATGCTATCGCGTAGCTAAATGACCTAAAAGTTTGCTTGATATCAGTTAGGCTTTTACAAGTTTAGTTGTGCAGAATGGGAGACCAGTTGCATGACAGCACTAAAACAGAACTCTGACTACACTCCATCTATTTTTTTTTCATCTGAAGAACTTTCTACGAATAAACTTCATCTGCTGGGAAGATCCTGTCTCCAGACTTATCCTTCCACCCTTTGCATCTGACTGAACTGATATTCTGGTGCAAAAGACAACACTGCTCAAGTTTGCATTCTGTACCTGTCTACCACATACCATTTTACAGCATGCAGTCGGCCCATTAGGAACTAGCACTTACAGAGAAGAGTGAATATATTTCAGCAAACTGACAGTTTGGTGGAGGACTTCGAATGGAGCAAGCACAAGAATGTCAATGAGTCAATAAGAAAAAGAAAAAAAAACACAGATTTGGATATACAGTACACTACATACATTATGTGCAGGACCCATAATTTCACACCCTAATGTTTCATGCACATCTATAGAGTAGGGAGACGAAAGCAGAAAGGAGCAGTGAATCATTGCAGGATCCTGCGTGATGTGAGGCTTGATCTACTCCCCACATGCACTGATCTCGAGAGATGAATCTTTCCACTTGATCTAAGACTGTGACAAATCCCCTAGCCAGATCTATAGTAGGGACATATGCATGTTTAGTACTATAATAAGCTTTCAAGCTTCTTGCTGGATAAATGGTAAACAAAACACAATTATTAACTAAATTATCCAAGTTTACATAGTCTGTATTGGAGCAATATTGGTAAATTAGTGCATTTCTTTACAAGAATTTAGAGAGGTTTAACCAGAATTGGTGACTTTTTATCAAATAAAGTGAGTTCTGATAAGCAGGTTGTTTTGCCATTCTGTTCTCCAAAATCTTACAGAGCCAAAAGCTTGACATAGTAGACCATAAATCTGACTTGATAATGAGATGCTGCTGTTCGCTCAGAGGTTGATTTATTTAATGTGCTGTAATCGATAAGCTAGTCCATCCCTGGGGAGCTCAGTGCTAGACTGAGCTAATCACACTACACTGCAAGAGCTACTCCAGCCATGCCGACCGGCTGGCCTCTCACGTTTAGTGCAAACCCCCAGGGCTCAACGGTAAGATCTGTGCAGCTTGGAATTGAGGCTCGACTTTGGTCATTCGGCTGCTTGGCCCAAAATATCTTTCTGCTAAATTAAGAAAGTTGTCAGTCACAGTATGGTAGGGCAGATGTGCCAGGTGCAATGATGCAACATGGGGATTGCTGAACATGACCCCTTCCAAAACTAAAAGCTTCAGTTACTAAATATGTTCTCTGCCCAAACCACATTCAGCCTTGTGTTCCTCTGGCTAGTATTAAAGTATCATACTGATGACAATGGATATTGGAATGTGTCTTTACCACTGCATCTGCTTCCAGGCAAAAAAAGGAAGAAAAAAAAAACAAGAAAAAAAGGTTACGCAGGATACAGAGGCTTAGGGCAATGGTATGTGTAATTGTGGGTGATTAGGGTGTCTGTTGATGTATTAAACATTTAAGTAAGGCAGACCCAGGACATCTCCTTTAATCTTTTAATGAACTGTCATCGTCATAAGTTATTCCAATTTTGCTCAGTTACAAATATTCATATTACCCAAGGAAAAGCTCAGAAATATCCCAAGAGGATGATTTCTTTAGAAATATGTGACAAACATGTACATATGACATTAATCTGTTGAGATGACGTGGAAGTGACACTGACTTTATGTTGTTTCAAAGGCTGCGCACCACTGATCTAATCACGTGCATGCCAAATGACATCCTCACTTTGCCACTAATGTCAGTGATGCATGTCTGTGTAAAATGCTCATAAAGGATTTGCTTTTGCACATACTATGCATCATTTTAAACCTTATAATAATGTGCTGTGAGATTTTGTGAATGAACCTGAAACATTAAAGGGGACATGCCATACACTTTTCAATTATTTTATATTATTCCCTGAAATGCTTTTTTAAAGTTTTTTATTGTAAAAAGGCCTTACTTCTTTTTTACTAATCCTGTTTTAGCATGGTACCAATACTCTATATAATAAGACAGGCTGATTTTGTGGCTGTGCTTTTAAATATTAAATATTAAACATGTAAAAGCTTCACTCTGACTGGCTAACATCTTACAAGAACTCTGTTATCCACAACCACAGAATTGTTTTGCTAAGGTCTACACATTGTTGTTTTATGATATGGTATCCAGATGCTTATATGCATATTAAACACATATTCTGGAAACTACATACATATAATGTTTTTATAGCATGTGTGCCCTGTCACATCCCAATCAGTGAGCTACCTTGCCAAGCTAACCCAAACTAGCAACAACTAACTGCCTGAAGTGATGAAGAAAAAAAAACCTCGATGACATTGTGCTTTCAGAAGCTCACCTTAGTGCATGGTGGCTAACACATTGATCAAACTCACACAGCAGAGAGTTGCTTACTACTCCAAAACTATGGTCAATTTAGATATTTTAGCCTATGTACTGTATGTCAAACTATATGTTTTATCTAAATTTAGCATCATGAAAAGAATATTAAGGTAAACTGACCAGCCTGAGGGCTCTGACTAGTCATGCAAGTAAACCAAGGTTCAGTCCAAAAGGGGAAATCTATTACAATATCCAATGTAATGTTTACATTTTGATTATTTAAATTCTTTTTTTTGTTGCAAATTTTGAGTGCTTTATTTACGGTTTATGGACTAGCACTCGACTCCAACAGTTGGCCCGGCTCCATCTTCTTGATTCAGATTGCTATGGGCAGTCTTTTGTTAATGGAAGTGGTAAATAAAAATGTAGAATCATATGATGATCTTATGATTATCATCATAAAAAATGATTCTACATATACTGACACATGATTCTACATAAGAAGCATGCACTTTCGTAACTGGTCTGTTCTCTCAGCCTATTTTCTTTCCATGGCCATTACCTACCGGAAATATAACAGTCCACTTTGAAAGGCCCAGAATGTCCCCAAGTCACACTGACATAGGTTATTTCAAAAACAGTGAAAAAAAACAGTTTTCCATGGCATGTTTCCTTTAAAAAAATGTACTCATTTCTGTCTCTGAAATGAATCTTTATTACATTGGCAGTGTCCTGTTATGAGAAGACTCATTCACATGCTGAGGATGAACTCTTCAAGACGCTTTTTGTTGGATACAACAAGTGGTCACGGCCTGTGCCGAACACCTCAGACGTGGTCATCGTTAAGTTTGGCTTGTCCATCGCTCAGCTCATTGATGTGGTAACTGTAAAAAAAAAAAAAAAAAAGAGTCTGAAATATGCAGAGAATGTCCAAATAATAACAATAATAATAACAATAATGAAAATATCCATGCATTATTTCTGTATATCTATTGTTCTTTTTTCTTTCTTTATTAATTTATTATTTCATAATTAAATTTTGATTTATTTGAGTCAGAAAATGTATGACTAATACTTCTACTGGATGTTATGTTCACTTATAGAGTACATGGTAAATCTTTGAGTGAGTGAAATACAGGCTTCATTCTGCAAACAGCTGATTGAGCAGCTCCTCGCACACTCATTGTGAATTATTTGTCAAGGCAGATTGTATATCCTCTGTGATTACCAGTGTAGATAACACCACTGTGTTATACTGCACTTCTATCATGTTAGTTGAGCTTATATTTAGAAACACATCTGGTCTACTAAAATGTTTTGAACATAAATTATATATCTGAAACATTGTTTGACATTGACTGAGGTGATATGTGGTCTGATATTGATCACTTTGAATAAGGACATGTTTGACTCACAGCCCCTTATTAACACAAGGACAAGATAATACTGAAATAAATAAACAGGATTGATTTTTTTAAATTGAATTTTCAATTTGGCAGCCCTGCATTGTCAAAGAAATATTCCAGATTATTAAAAAAAACCCTCTTCTGAACTGGATTGAATTTGTAATCAAATACCATATTGATACTGATTTTATGGCAGAAGGGATACTTCAGTTTTACTAACAGACAGTGCACTGGTGTGGCTTCATTGTGGAACTCTATATACTTCTTTTCTGTGACTCAGAGCCTTCACTTCATATCTTTTTTTAACCTAACCATGCATATATTAGCCATGCAATATTATCCATTACATATACAAGCAGGTCTTCTCATATGTCTTGCCTGGTAGTCAGACAGCTCTGATGTGCAGTAGTCAGCAGAGTTTTTAAATTGTATATTGGATTTGTATATGCCAGCTTTTGATATTGCAGCTGCCCAAGATGGTTTGCTGTTATGGAAGTGCACTCGCACTTAGTCTCGCCTTCCTAATTCAATTAAAAAGTGAAATGAAAATTTATATTTCTTTGACGTGTGATAATCTGCACACTGTAAATATTAATTTTATGAAGGTAGTAACATCAGCTTCCCCAGAAACCACATTAGCACCTTTAACTTGATAGTCCTGATGAGTCAGATGTTCCTTGACAACAGTCCATGAGGATATTACACTTCAGATGCTGCTACTGGAGCAAACCCAGCTTCCTGTCTCATACTCACCCACCCACTCTCTCTCTCTCTCTCTCTCTCTCTCTCTCTCTCTCTCTCTCTCTCTATTTATTATTATTTTTATAGGATGAAAAAAATCAGATGATGACAACCAATGTCTGGTTGAAGCAGGTGAGCCGAGTATTTTAACATCTTTTGGAAGCATATCTGTTTGAATTTAAAAAGATGCCTCCACAAATGCTATTAACAGGTTTCAATTTATAGAGTAAATGTTACAGTTAGATGTGCCCAAAGTTAGCTGGGATTGGCTCCAGCTTCTATGCGACCTGCAATGGATAAGCGGTATAGAAAATGAATGAATCCATGAATGAATGTTACAGTTAGAATTCTGATTAGAATGAGGGCT
Source organism: Notoglanidium macrostoma (assembly GCA_030068235.1). NCBI lineage: Eukaryota > Metazoa > Chordata > Actinopteri > Siluriformes > Auchenoglanididae > Notoglanidium > Notoglanidium macrostoma. Next base: position 4,798,635 of record JAQQZR010000020.1, read on the forward strand.
ATAGTTTAATCTGGATTATGTTAAATCCACTTGCCATCCAGCTCAATAAAAAAAGAATCAGCTTGTGTGAATTGATTACTATGGCATAAAAGAGGATTGAATTGCAATGGTTCAATGTTCATGTTCAGGGAAAATGAAAGGGTAAATTGACACTGTGATAAAAACAGAAATAATAACCTCTAGCCTCTTCCGCAGGAGTGGAATGACTATAAATTGCGTTGGAAGCCCTCTGATTATGATAATGTGACATCCATCAGGGTGCCATCAGAGCTCATCTGGGTTCCAGACATTGTGCTGTACAACAAGTGAGTGATATTAAACTAATCTCAAAAAGATTATAAGCAAACTACACCAAGCAAACAAACTTCACTATAGAGTCATGTACAAAAGGTAAAGTGTCTTAGTAAACAGAGCAAATTTAATACTGCATGTCTCTGGAACTGTACTCGTGGAATGAACACCATTCTTCCAAAATGATGTCTTGATGATGTTGGTGGAGAGTGCTGTCTAAAAAATCAGTCACAAATCTCTCATATTTGCTCAACTGAGTTGAGATTTAGTGATAGTGAAGGCCATAGCATGTGCTTTAAATTACGTTCATATTCATTACCGATAAGTGAGCCTGTGGAAGGGAGCATTATCATCCTGGAAGAGACCACTCCAATTAGAATAGAAATGCTTCATAAGGATAAAGGTGATCAGTCAGAAGAACTTTATATTGATTTGCAGTGACCCTCTGAATGCACAAGAGAATTCTAACCATGTCAGCCAAAAGTATAACAGAGTCACTGGTTTTTAAATTAATTCATCACCCTGTCTGTATTGGAAAGAAAATCAGGATGAGTGTGATGGATGATTAAGGCAAACATTCTATAGTGTAGGGACAATGCTGAGTTGGCTTTCACTGAGGAAGGTGAAATAAGGTTATCTGATCTGTTACCACCAGTGTAATACAATAAATTATTTAATATGCTCATATTTAAAATGATATCAAAACACCACCACCTGGTGTTCTTTAGTGGTATTACAGCTTCACTGCATCGATAGCCCTTAAAATGGCATGTCCTCTTGGTTTCTAAAGTTGTGTAGAAAAATATAATGAAATTACAATATTTGTAATTTATTTGCTTTTCAGTGCAGATGGGGAGTTTGCTGTGACCCACATGACCAAAGCGCACCTCTTCTACACAGGCAAAGTGCGCTGGGTTCCCCCTGCTATCTACAAAAGCTCCTGCAGCATTGATGTCACCTTTTTCCCCTTTGACCAGCAGAACTGCAAAATGAAGTTTGGCTCATGGACATATGACAAGGCCAAGATCGACTTGGAGCGCTTAGAGACCACTGTGGACCTCAAAGACTACTGGGAGAGCGGCGAATGGGCCATAGTCAATGCTGTGGGAACATACAACACTAAGAAGTATGACTGCTGCCATGAGATCTATCCAGATATCACATACTTCTTCATCATCCGACGCCTTCCTCTCTTCTACACCATCAACCTGATTATCCCGTGTCTGTTGATCTCCTGCCTGACCGTGCTGGTCTTCTACCTGCCGTCAGACTGCGGCGAGAAGATCACGCTGTGCATTTCTGTTCTCCTCTCGCTCACTGTCTTCCTGCTGCTCATCACAGAGATCATCCCGTCCACGTCACTGGTCATACCGCTCATTGGCGAATACCTACTCTTCACTATGATCTTTGTCACGTTGTCCATTATTATCACCGTGTTTGTGCTGAACGTGCACCATCGCTCACCAGGCACCCATAAGATGCCACGTTGGGTGCATACCATCTTCCTCGACATCATCCCACGTTGGCTCTTCATGCGCAGGCCGGCTCCCTATGGACGCCGTCGGCAGAGGCTGCTGCTCCTGAAAAGTCGAAGGTTACGAGGACGCAGGGCTCCCACTGGATTGTGTCTGAGCACTTCCGCCAATTGGTTCAGGGAGGTGGCTCAGGATGAGAAAGCACACACACAAAGCTTCTATGAAGACCTAGAGCTGGGCATGCTATCTTCTAATTTCTCTCTCTCCTTCCGCCCTCCTTCTCCTCATCCACCCGGCTCCACCCCAACTCCTTCTCCTCCACTACCTCCTCCTCCTTCTTCTCTGCCTCTGAAGCATGGACCTCCTATGAGACATGATGCAGTGCTGGGTGCCAGGCATCCAGGAGGTAGAGTGAACCATACTATGCGACAATCGGACAACGAGCGATTCTCTCTCTCTCCCAGCATCATGCAGGCTCTGGAGGGAGTTCACTACATCGCAGATCATCTGAGAGCACAAGATGCTGACTTTAGTGTGAGTGAAAAATCACAAATAGTGAACAGTCAGTTATCTCTTTGCTCAAGTTTGTCTATGAGGCTAATCTGTAGGCTAAAATATTAATCACGATTACTAAATAGTAAAATGATGCTCATGTATCACACTTAGACTTTTTCAAACAGGATGCAAAATTTTGCTCAGATTAAAAAAAATTTTCTTTACTGTAGTAGAACATAGTCGGACTGAATTATTCTTGTCTTATGCACATATTTCAATCAAAAGTAAAGATATAGCATTTTAAAATCTAGTTATTCCCAAAAGTGAAAACAGAAAAAGCCACATTTAAAGATTTCATTACAGTTCCACTGGAAGACATCCCACCTACATCTACATTTATAACTTAATTACTTGGAAAAACAACATTAGACCCAAGTTGTATGGAATTAGTTCACAATGGAGGCGGCATGGTGGCACAAAGGGTAGGATTGTTGCCTCAACAATTAGCAAGGGTTACAGGATACACAGTGTTCTCCTCATGTTTGATTGGGTTTCCTTTGGGTTCTCCAGTTATTTGTTATCAATTAACAAAGTTTGGCAGATTGGCTATTCTAAATTGCCCCACGGTGTGAATGGGTGTGTGAATGTCAGTATGTGTGGTGCTCTGAATGAATAAATGAATTAGTTTTAATCATGACTGTAGTATTATAAGGTTCCATCTTGGTTAAGAATGAATGGGAGATGAACCCTTATTATACTAAGGTCACTTAATGTGTACTTGACGTGCACAAGTTTCAAGAATATACAAATGTTCTAATTTTGATACATAAGGTCTAAGAATATTTAAAGAGAAGCACAATAAGATGCCAGGTAGACTATTCATTTTATGTGAGCCAGTTCTAACACTGTATGTAACACAATATGCTCAAAATACATTTTAACAGCAATTTTAAATCGTATTTGTAATATAGATTAAGACATTTGAATCCCTCTAACTAAATTACCTTCATTTTTCTGTGCAGTATTTTGGTATACACTTTTTTTGCTTTCTAATGTGCTATAAAGGAGAGTAACTTGATTCATGATGATCTAGCGAGCAAAAGACAGAATACGTTATTGTAATGCTAAGGATGGCCTTGCTCGCCATCAGAGCATTCAGGTGTCTAAGGAAGATACGTGGCCAACATTATAAAAATGCAGCGTCCTTTGAAGCTAATATGTATGTTTACTCTCGAGAAAAGTAATAAGTATTTGGTTCGTGTACTAAGAATCCCTTGAAAATATTCTTCTGTAAGATATTTACTGCCAAATATACTTTTTGTCCCAAACTAGCCCAAATCAGTTATCAAACTAGCTTATTGCAATTATAGTAAATGTTAGAAATGTCCCAAGGTACTCTGTATTAGGTAAGTCAGGGCAAATGGGCCTGTGGTATAATGTTTCACCACTCATCTAAGGGTTATTTGATCTCATGATTATACCCACTAAAGTTATGAAAACCCTCAGATGAATGAAGAAACATCTTCAAGATTAAACCTCATGTTCAGTTGCATTGACTTAACACTACTAGATGATCCCGGCTAAAGGTCATTCGGTTTGTCTGCTTGTATTCCTCTTGATATATCTCTGATGAAAGAACTCATAAAGCAATTAGACAGATGAGAGAACTCTAACATTGCCTCTCTTTGAACTCTCTGATCATTAAATGCAGGTTAAAGAGGACTGGAAGTATGTTGCCATGGTGATCGATCGGATCTTCCTGTGGATGTTTATCATCGTTTGTCTGTTGGGTACCATCGGCCTGTTCCTTCCCCCATGGCTGGCTGGCATGATCTAGACTCTTGATTCCATAGCCATGTACATAAACTTGCAGACCTGCAGTACAGGTGCTGTGGAAATACTCATCATAACAGACAGGGAACGAGCATGCCACATCGATGAATGATATGGAAACTGTGTGAAAATATTTGAACGAAGAACAAGAAATTCATCATGGAGCAGAATGTCTATCAGCACTGAACCAGAGAACAAATTTATCTTTGAATGTAAAGCCTTGCTATGAATACTGATGAATAAAATGTGGCACCTTCAAAAAAAGACTTCTGCATGAGTGCAAGCAGGGCTGTTAATTTTGTGTCTATCTATCTTTCTCTCCCAAGAATCAATGGATTATCTTCTGAGGCCTGCAAGGAGATTTAGAGGATGCGACATGTACTGACACCCTGACAGGCCCTTGGAGAACAACTACTAAGAGAAAAAAGCTGTAATGAGCTGTCCTTTATTTCAACGCCCACACCAGCCCGTGTCTAAGGTTCTATAAAGTACCCCATTTTTAATAGTAAAACATCCTGTGTTCCTTTCCAGTCAGGTGTGTCTCCGCCACACACACATGCACCATGACACTGATCAGGATGACTTATCTATGATGAATGAATAAATGAATGCTATGTTTCTCTGTGTAACTAGAAGTTAGGTTTTTACTTTTTGATGCTGTGATATTATAAAACTGAGCTTCACATTGGTTTTAGATAACACAAGCAAGCACTGTGTTGAGAACTGGGAAGTTTCTGATATCCAGTTTAACCAACTTAACATAATTCCCACTTGGAAGGCTGAAGTTTCTCAACAGCCATGTTTTTCAATGTTGGGAATCCATATAATCGTTTCAACACGGTTGTGTGTATAGTGCAAGAAATTGTAACATGTATTAAGCATTTAAAGTTGATTTTCTACCTTATATTTGGGTATACTTGTTATCAAGCAACAACGTCCACACACACACACACTCACATGCACCTATAAATACATGGCGCATGAACATAAATTTGAGCGTGTCAGGAAAGGATTGCCTTTTGGTTCTTTGCATCAATATTCAGGTGCAGATAGATATCCCATGGTGCTGCCAGAAAAGGTTCTGCTAGTTTTAGAATGTCATATGGAGAAAAGGAGCTACTCAGCAGAACACAGAAGGTGTTTTGGCAGGCAGGTCCTTCTTTGTTGTCTGAAGAAAAAAATGGATGTTGTGGTCAATTAAGATATTAAAATCCAGTATATCCTATATATGTATATATATGTATATCCTATACTTTACTATATACATAGAAGCCTTTGTGATAGTACACTCTCTGTATAGGCAGATTCTTTTCTTTTTTTACTCCACACTTTTGTAAAAGGATCTCGCAGAAAATTCACTTTACACAATCAAACGAGTTCCCAGATGTGGTACAAGGAAAACTGCTTAAGCTCTTCTTCAGAAACATTATAGGAATTTTGCAAATGTTAATTGATTTGCTTCTCATTAGGTGTTTACTTTTTACATCCTGGGTCCATAGATTGGAGACCTTCATCTTATTTTCCAATGAATTATGCTCTCTTTCTTTTATGCCTTGTGTTCATGAAATCCGAACTATTTTTCATTTATTTACCACTAAACCCCAGACCCTGAGACGTTATATGATTATTTTAAAACTTTAACAGCAGTAGTACAACTTCAACACGCGCAGCATGAAAAATACTTTTGAAATGCCAAAAAAAAACCCGTAATGCCATGGAAGATAGTGTTCAACTTGAGACCATGGATTTCAATGGCATTTTTATTAGCTCACAAGTTGTCGTGAAAATGTACACAGACTTGAGACTCAATGCTGAGATATCATTTATGAAACCTGATACAATTTAATACAACTCTTGCTTCTAAATATGTCTGTCACATATCCTTGAACCGTACAGAGTTGAGAAATAATATGAACGTAGATACTTTTCTTTTGCTTTATATACATTATTTGGGCACATACTGTATTTCTGCAATCAGAGAAGAAATGTCATGACCATTGTATGTCTTTTAATGTTTTAGCCCAGTAGCAGTAGTGCTAATCATCACATTATACAGCACCACACTAACACTGCATTTAAAGCTATGTGTTTGATTGTATCAATAGCTGGCAGCTCAAAACAGGAAGACAGAACGAATATACAGTATAAATTCACTGTAGGAGAAACGAGATTGCTTTCCAGGATGTAGATGTAGTTTGAAATTTCTCCTAAGAAGATTTTGTTCCTGCTCTAAAATATGCCACCTAACTCACCTATTACAATGATTGTATTCCTTGGTGCTAGACTTTGTAGCAGAATGTACGTATATCCAGGAACACTTGGGTATCCTGACTATAATTAAAATTAATTTGAACTGATAACCTTTCATTTATTTCAGATGCAATTCGTATTCAGGAAGTTATAGCTGAAAAGGAGTACTAAACTTCTTGCATATGTACTAAAAGTAGAATACCTTTAAAATCCATTCAAGGTACATAATTAGAACGTAAAGACCTCTGTTGTACCTCTTAGGGTACGTTTACATTGTTTGTATCTTTGAGATTAAACATGTACCAATAGAGGACCTTTTTAACAGAATAAAAAATTTTTATGAATCAGATAGAACCAAGAAATTGAACCAAGCTCATCCTCTCTCTTTAGTCTGGGTCAGGGAACACTGCATCCTCAGGTTTGGGCTTGGCCAGGTTGGCGCGTACCCGTGCCTGGTCCACTGCATCCAGCAGGTTCTTGGCATCCATGGCCAGCGTGTGAACTGCTGCCAGCATCTGCTTCTTGCACTCCTCCTTCAGAGAGGTGATGGCGTTTTGTTGGGCCAGCCGCATCTTACTGATCAGCTCTGCCATGTCCTTATTCAGCAGCTTCTGTGTGCCCTCAATCTAGGAGCACAGAGAGGCACAACATGAACCACGCGATAACGCGCAGACACTTTCCTAATCACTTTCTTATCACCTGGGCTCCACTTTCCTGCTGTAACTGGAAAACGGTTAGCTTCGAGGGTCGTTTTACAGCGTTGAGAGATAAGTGTGGAGGAAGAAAAAGCTTTGGAAATTAAACTAGGAAAAGACCTCTAACCAGATTTAAAAAAAAAATGTCTTCTGGGAAATTGCATCTAATTTGGGAAGTTACCTCAGTCCTTATAGCTCCGTGTAAAGATGGAAGAACGTCATCAACACTGGAAATTAAATTCCTCAGTGTTATTCCAACAGACTGTTGAAAGAAAAAAAAGATTCTATATTGAAGACAAGATGATCATAATACAAAAAAATGACACTTGGATAAATATCACCCATCTCTTCTCAAAATGATGTCAATTTTCCCACATCATCCTAAAATAGTTTTAAACTCCCAGAGTGTTACCTTGACTAAGGGTAAGTACTCAGTGGATGGTAGTGTGTTCACGTCATTTTTCAGCTGCACTACCACTTTAACCAGCTCCATGACACACTGGTACACTTTGTCCTCAGAGCGATCTAGCTCTGCTGTAGGGGCAGGCTGACAGAGACAGAAGGCAATGATTCACAACAGCACATTTACGATGCTGATCAGTCATCCAAAATATTACACTCAAGTGGCTCTGATTGAACTCTGACTGAACTTTGCAGGGCAGAAAGATAGTATAATAATAATATAGGTTATAGCTCCTGCATGGCCATGGAAAGAGCGTGTGTAGATGTGTTAAATATGCCATTACCTGCACTGAAATTCTTGGGGGTTTTTCAGGAGGCTTTTGAAGTTCATCTATAATGCCAGTTTAAGGAGTTAAAAAGTCAAGCAAGTCAAACACTGGATCATGAACATAATGTGCATTTTAATACATTGGACAGCAGACAATCTCACGTGTTAATTTGGACTGAAATGATGGCTTACCATTATTAGGCTGAGGTTCCTAACAGAGAATAAAAAGAAAGTTAAAAAAGCTAAAGTTTGAGTAAAGTGTTCTGCTTTGTCTTAGGAGAATGCCTAGAAACAGCGCAATAATTCCCAACATTCCATGTTTATCTTAATACATACATTCAGAATACTGAATGTATTAATACATGAAATGCAAAATATAATGAAAAATATAATTATATATGAAATGTATTTACTGGACATTTAAATTATGGATTATGACCGATGGAAATGTATTTAAACGGTTTTAACAAATGCTGCATAACAGAAGGATCTTGGCCAGGGAATGCCATCAGACAGACCATGATCCAGATCCAGCAAAGTTTTTCAGTGCTTGAAAAACTTCTGAAGCATAACCAATAAATGTATGAAAAAATAGCCATAGTCCAGTTTTCTGAACATGAACCAGTGGGGTTTCCGTAGCACACCCTCTGTTGGTTAATTCACACGCATTTATAGAATCAAATGTCTTATGCTTAGCACAAACTAAAACCTTTTTAGGGTTTTATTTTTCAGTGATTTATTTTGTCAAGCATTTTCTTTTGTGCTCTTTGGCTTATTGTTGTACAGTGGCTTAGGATCTTATAAATGTCACAGCATAAAATATTTTATACTGTACATATGGTGGACATAGAGAATTTGCAAAGAGCAGTGCAACTAAAATACAGATAATAAAGATTCATATCATCTGAAATGGCATTGAAGCATTCTACACTGCTCTTTATGTTCAGCAACTGCACATGCCATATAATAAAAATGGATAAAAATCAAAACCACCTACCACTACAACAACTGTGCTCTCGTTTATTTTAGGGTCCTAAAAAGGAGCGAGACATGGAAATCAATCACAGGGCATGTATCGGACATACCCAAGAAGAACAGTAGCATAAAATAGAAAGTGTGGGTATTGAATGGATGGTTCTATACAGTATGTTAAAAAGAAAGTATTTTCATTCAGACCAGAAGCTTCTCCTCTTTCACCAGCCACTGTTTGTCCTCCACCATCTCATCCTTCTGTTTCTTTATGGTCTCCTGCATCCGCTGCTTTTCTAACTGCCACAAGCGCTGTGCGTCCTCCATGCTGGATGGCCCTACACTGAACTCCCCCTCCAATGCCAAGCAAACAGAATAGAGGAAAGTGCATTGCAAAGTCATTTAAAGGGCACACAATCAGTTAAAATTAAGGCACTTACAGGCACTGTACTGATACCCTGCAAATGTCAATAAAATGTTAGAATAAGCTGAAAAACGTACTCCCAGACTGAGGCGCCGAGCAGGCATGCTGGGAACTGTGAGGTTGTTGGTGGAGTCGACAGGAGACTGATAGTCACATGGACTAACCAGATCTGGAGAACTGGCACACAGTGCCTCATTTAGCTGCGGAAGAAAATGCAGTGCATTGGAGGAAAGCCCACACAAGGACGGTCCAAAGTCATGAATCATGAATACATGAATCATGTACATGAACAATACCTGAATGTGCAGACCGATGCTGAGGGTATTCCCAAAACGACCAGGGTTCAGTCTTGAGGGCTGCATACACACAAAGAGAGACAGCTATGAATGCAGGGTGGAATCTAAGGCTTATGTGTGACTCGAAATTCACAGTGGAGTAAACCATAAAGAGGACCTTTGGTACCTTTGGAGGAGGTTCATTAAAGTTGAACTTGGGCTCTAGAAACCTGGTGGCTCTCTGTCTATCTCTCTCCTTCTCTGCTTCCAGGTCCTTCTCCATTTTGTGCACATCACTAGACCATTCAGAAAGCTTAGGTTAACATTTTGCTGCCAACACAAATACACTTGTTCTGAATTACAAAGAAAATTCCCTGAGACTATTACTGAGAGATAGAGAATAGGTTACTTGATTTTGCAGACAAGTTCAGTGAAGCTGGGCCTCTCGTTGGGGTCGTAGCTCCAGCAGCGGGTCATGAGTGAGTACAGGGCAGGAGGACACAGCTCTGGCTTAGGCAGCCTGATGCCCATCTCCAGCTGGTTAATCACCTCACGGTTCTCCAGCCAGTAAAAAGGCTGTTGCCCCCGACTCAGTATCTCCCACATGCAGACAGCTGGATACGGGCGGCACAAAAGCAGCGAATTAGATTTTTCTCTGAGCATGCCGAAAGTACCAAAATCCACACTGAAAGAACGCTAATCCTGAGTAGTTAATTAATGGATGGACTTAATCAGCAAAGCACTTCACTCCAGGTTCCTATGGTAAGACCTAATTTCATGGACCTTTAGCAGCTGGACACAGAGGGATCAGGTATCTGCTGCATTCATATCTCAAAACTGATGATGTGACAAGCGGTAAGGCAATTCTCCTATATATAACTATCCGTCAGAGAGACTGAGTCCGTGATTATCATTTAGAGAAGTCTATAGCTCATGTCCTCTAAGGCAGGCCAGTCTAATGTTATTTAAGCCCACAAGCAGCACTATCCATTATCTCAATATGTCACAGAGAATTTTCAAATTAGTTGACTACTCAGGTTCAAGTGGAATGCTGGCATTAAAATGAAGAATGTTTAGTCTGTGTTTATACCCAGACGCACAGGTGATGAAATGTCTACCCTTGCCTTTGGACCACTCAATAAGAAGGTTTATCACTTAATTAGCCAGCTGTTTGATTATAATATTTGAATACTATTTAACTCTGCGTTTCCTTTTTCTAAATTTTGGAGAATGTACTAGATGCAGGTGTATTTTTGTTGTCAAGTGAAGGGTACTTGCAATTTTGTCTGTTAGCCCCTTTTATGTACCTTTGTACTGTAAATTAAATAAAAGAAAAATGATTGGGGGAGCCCAAATGTCTGGGACAACATTTTAACAGTTAAAGATAAACTAATCCCTTATCCTTGGCCAATAAAACAATCTCGTGGCCATGGTGGGTGATGACTTTGCTGGAACACAATCAGTGTTGCACTTTTAAAGTGTTTCTTTGAGCCTACCTGGACTCAAATGTACTCTGAAAGAGTTAATTCAACACTCTAGGTATCAATTCAACTTTGGGGATTTCACTGTGCAGCTGAGCTCTAGTGCACCCTTCATAGCCAATAGCACAACTTAGACACATAAATAAAGCTCTGTGTGTACATTTAATTCCATCATATGCCCATAAATAAATGTAATCCCTGAACTCATAGTAGCCTGTAAGAGGAAGATCTGACTAAGTGTAACATTAGACACTTTACCAAACATCCACACATCACTGGCTGTAGTGAACCGACGAAAGTTTATGGACTCAGGGGCCATCCATTTGATTGGCAATCGGGTAACAGAGGCTGAAGAAACAGAATAGAATAGTAAAATCTGTTAGTCTTGGTAAAGTTGTTTAAACTTAAAACACATTGTTTTCATTTCTTACATTCTTACTCATTATATAACAGCAGATAATTAGGTCTGCTATGTCATACACCTAATATAATCATGTGTGCATGATGCCTGTCACTCTTCAAGCTACTGATTATGTGTTCGGTGTCTAAAAGTGATCTGAGGTCAGCACTGAGCACTTCTGTCATGAACTGTGAAGCAGTTGAAAGAGATCTTCCAGTACAAACTTAAAACCCCCCCAAAAAAACCCATCTGTGCATTTCTGCTCTTGTGCAATTCAGAAAGTGCCAGTATTAGTGGAGGCTTTTGTTCCACATAAGAAGTTATAGATCTGATTCTAGTACAATAAAGTTAACAAAACCTACGTTTGTAGAATTAGCTGAGTGTGCAACTGAAAGAAAATCTGCACTCACAGCAGCACTTTTGTATGCATCCGAATAACAAAGTGCAACACTGGCACACATCAAGTGCTGGGTTTATTGTGGGTTAAAATTATTGCAGGTCATCAAATTACACAAGGACCTCCTTGCAAGCAAAATAATTACCTAACATGCAGCTAAGCAAATCTTAGAATTGAAATATCATAACCATTGTCATCTCTTATTTCCTGTTCATTTACTGCCTACACTGGCATGGCCTGCCATGCACTTAGAAAACAGACAAGCAGGAAGATCCACCTCCAAAGTTTCCTGATCAGTTTATGTACTCGGATGTGCTGCAGTGTTAGTTATAACAACATGATGCAGCCCCAGAATGCACCTGCAATGTATCTGGACATTAATATTCATTTTACTAAGCTTGTATTCATCAGTCAAACGTTGCCTGGGACCACCTACTAAGTTATGCATATGGATGTCCTCAGAGCTGTCATCTCAGACATAATAAGAAATGCAAGTTTGATATAAATGTGAGAAATAATGACAAGTCAATAGTGTTGAGGGCAATAATGAAAACAACGTGTTTGGGAACATAATCAGCAACATAAAAAAATGCACGGTTTTCCTTTCAGTCATGAGGTTTAGATTCTACTGAATCACATTTAACTCCGTCAGTTGAACATTACTGTTAATGACTGAGTAGTGTTTGTCGAGACAGAAAGTTTTAACATGTGCATAGTTATGACATTTTCTAATGAAAGCCATGATATCAAGGACTGAACGGTTACACAATTGTGTGTCATAGTTAAACCTCATTTGTGCCATGTACAACAACAGACTCAAAGGCACACAACCACACTTTAAATAAAAGGCTGTGATTAATAAATGAATGAATATGATTATACAGTCATTCCACCCTGGTAATTGATGCCACAGTACACAGCTATTGTGCTTGTCGTCATTAATATTCTGGTGGTGGCTGCTTGGATAAGATCGAGCAGCTGCAGGGCTTTGAACGTCCTGGTGCTTTTATGTGCCTACAAATCAGCCGAGGCTTACCTTTGTAATATTCCTCATTCTCTATGTATCTGGACAGGCCAAAGTCACCGAGCTTCACGCACTCTGGTGTGGCGACAAGCACGTTTCTCACAGCGATGTCTCTGTTACACATGTAGAGGTTAATGGGTATATGTTCTTCATCTTTAAGTGTGCAGAGAAAGAGCAGCGGGAGTCAAATGACTCGGATAAACATACCTGTGTACCATGTTCTTTCCCTGTACGTAAACCAGAGCTTTGCAAATCTGCAAGCTAAACAGGACTAGTGTGACATTGGTCAGTGTGTTCTGGTTTTTGGTCAAGTAGTCCCCAAGCTGAAAGTTAAAAAAAGAAAAAGCATTTAGCCCTTGAAACAAACAGAAAAGATTTTAAACCAATACCTTTCTATATCTTCTTTAGCGATACCTTTCGTTATCTAACCTATAGCGTAGCAATGCCATCGCCAGGAATTTATTTCAGGGGGAGTGAGTAAATATGCTAAATGAAATCACTGCATAATCTGTACATTTAAAATGCTAAGTGTTATGTGCTCATACGTATTTGAGGGATGCCCAGGCAGTAGTGGAAGTGACGGTGGTTTTGAGAACTTGCCACATTAATAATGTGACTAGGTGCAGGAACCAAATACCTTTATGTCAGTTCCACTAAAGATGGTTTAAAAACTGGATAGAAATAGGGAAATGACTTGTGGGAATTGAAACGACATCTTACATTATAAAACCAGATGCATGCTTTTTTCTCCTGCCATTTATCAGCTGTCACCACGATGTACAGAGTGTAGCTATCTGGCTTTCAAACAGCTTTCAAACAGGCACAGCAAAAAATACATGATTCTGCTTAATCAAGTTCTCACTATAACAGCTGGCAGCCAACAAAAGGGGATTAAACAGACTGACATATTCAGTAGTCGTCCTGATGACTTTGTTTGACCTTTTATGAACATCATTACTGCCAAACTACTTCAAACTGTCTCTTGGGTAAATTTTCTGCACTATATAGGTGTTAAACATACACAAGTAGGCATTTCAAACCCAAAATCAACTCCCCCAGATAAACTTCTGCAACATGGTAATTTACTTTTCTGTCATTGTGCTTGGAATATAGTTTAACATTCTGCAAAGCATCTACCTTCACTTTTAATCCTACTTACTCTTATTGAAATATCTAGTGTCATTTTTGCACGTGGATGTTTACCACCTGTCTTACCTCTTGTCCTGCACTTTGTGCAGACCTTTTTTCTGCACCCCTGTATTGACTCTATGGTCTTGAAAGTACAATATTTCCTCCTATACAGTACATATTGATAGAATGACAATAAAATCTACAAGATTTCTCTTGACTGATGGACAATTTTGCTTTACTAAATCCGTCCTATTGACCCCATCTGTTCACACCATTTTCTCCACCGTAGTCAGTCAGACTCATATCAGTTAAGCTCCCCAATAAGACTCCCAATATGATCTGCTTCTAGACTCACCGTTACTTTACTTGTTACCTTATTACCATAATGATTAAGTCCAAAATGCATGCCAGATGAATCTCTCTGGACTCATTTTACCACAGGCTACATGAAACTACACACTACAGACAATTCACTAGCACAAACAAATCACAATGCGCTAGCACTTTAGAGTCTGCGCTTTACAGATGACACGTTTGAATTTCTTGCACTTTCGCATCACAAAATTGTATTAAACACAAATTCCAATTCCTAAAAATTAATACATTACTCCTAACTTTACTGTATAAGCTTTCTTGTATTTGAACATTAGTTATTTAGTTCACAATTCATACAGAGTATCTGAATCCTTTAAAAAAATGCAATTCTCCGGTGGTAAAACTTACCTTAAATTTTGTATACAGACTGTTTGGCTTCTCTGCCACTTACCTCACCATGCTGGTAGAGCTCCATGACAATCCACACAGGTTCTTCCTCTATGATACCTATCAGACTCACTATATGAGGGTGGTCCAGCTTTTTCATGATAGCTAGGAGCATTAGATAAGCCAGAAACATGAATTTAGTGAAGAAGAACCTACACAGTCAACAAACTAGAAGGGCTTTTAACGACTGAGGTCCGAGTAGAGATGCCGCTTGATTATCATCTGTACATGCCTTTGAATAATTTCCCACAGTATTTTTTTTTTAATCAATTTTAGTGTATTGATAGAAAACTTCTCATCACTACCTGCTTCACTCATGAATTTATCCATGATATCAGGTGAGCACTCTTTACAGGTCTTTACAGCCACTTTGATCCTCTCACCGTTCTAATTCAGATACACAATGTTTCAACTCATATAGTACACAATATAGAATAGCAATAGAATTTCTATGACGTTCATTCATTCGGAAGGCACAAAGATCAAGACGTACGTAATTTAACACAAGAGACAGATTTGAAATTCACCTCTTTTTTGTAAACTCCTTCATAGACCTCTCCAAAAAAACCTGCGCCCAAAATATGTCCCAAAACAATGGACTTCCTAGAGATTCCGTATTTCTCTGCTAAACACAAAACATAAGGAGCTCGTGTGCGTCTTTGAAAATGTAAAGAGGAGCGACAAAAGTATGGTATCGATAAAAGACCTAAAATTAAATTTTTTTTTACGTACCCGGAGGTGGAGGTTTTTCATCCATAATTTCACAGTATATATCAGAATCTGAAAAAAAATGCATAAAGTGATATGAAAAAGCTGTTATAAAACCAAAGCTGGGTGGAAAAATGACAGGTTTTTTATTATGACTGGCAGAGCAGACATATAAGTACTCACTCCTACTGTGCCGTTCAGTGTCTTTCAAGGATTCAGGCAGCAGTATACTAAAGAACAATGTGGGAAATACTTTAGGGAAATCTGTAATACTCTGTAATACTCTCCAGCATGTTTAAAACCACAGCTGTGTTGAAACAAATGCGTAAAGAAGAAGATGTTCGGTCTTGCTTACCCTGAGGGGATTGCAGGAAGGGAGTTACGGATCTCTGTACCTGAAACAGTCAAGAAACACTCCGTTTACATAGTTATTTCTTATGACCTATGGCTTTAGGGAGAGAGTCATTCATTAGGACTTAGCATGAAATAAGGCTATAAATTGAAAATAAGGCAAGACTTGGGTTAAAATATGAATTAAATTTTGCGTAGTTTCACAAACAGACCATATTTTATTCTTATACACTTCTAAGGAACTTGTATATAGACCTATATCATATGAGGCCTGGAAAGATGAATGGAACCTCTGGCTTACTTTTACTGGCCCGAGATATCAATGATGAATCTGTGTTGTTCTCAAGCCTGCAGTAGCCATCAATCAGGTCAGCCATGTTCTCTGCCATCGCCAGTGTAGGCACATTGACTGAGAGTGGCTGAGAGGTAAATGGGCACAGTAATGGCGTTATGAGAGAGGCATTTTATGAACGAGGTTTTATAGCTTGGAACCACAGTACGACGCTTACCTGTTTGGCTCCCTTGATGTCAATGTCTAACAGAGTTTTGCCGTCACTTTGTGCAGTGCACTTAATACTTCGGATTTGTTTAAATTCTGCCAGACATACTGTCTGGAAAAAAAACAGAGCATGCACGAAATGATTATATTAATAATAATTTTGTTTTCCGATACCAATATCAAGTATAGTATCACAACGGCCACTGCCAAAACAATATCTGTTGTCTTAACATGTGTTAACAAACTCATTTAAAAGTAGGCTACAAAAAATTTAGGCTATAGACAATTCATTAGCACTTTCATGAAACAGCCGGTGGTCTAACAGAAGTCACATATAAATTGTGTGGCCATGCAAGTCTAATTAGTAAGTGTAACTAGTACCATTTGAGTCTTATTAGTATTTGACACATCTGTAGGCATAGTGTTGCCATGTACAACATAAAATTTGTATAACCAATATTTTATCTTGGTTTATGATTTTACAGAGATGATAAAAAAAGCGACAGGTTATAGAGACTAGATGGGACACCATGCACACACATTCACAAACTCATTCATACCTAGGATTTATAGCCTAGTTAATCCACCTACTGCCCTTTTTTGAGGGCAATCAGGTGTGAAGGATGAACATGTGAAACCATGAAGTCCCTGGAACTGAGTCAGCAACCCTGCCCTCTGTGCCACCTGACCTCCAAATGCAATCATTATTTCTAAAATTACTGGACTACACTGTGATGCTGTCTGAGCTGATGCTGTCTTAAAATTGGACCAAAATAAGAAATCATTGGAAACAACTGTCCTCATGCTGTGTCTTAATGGATGGATTTGTCAACATGCACAAATGCTGACCAAACTAACACAGCGATAGTGACAATTTTGACATGGCCAGGAAAATCTTATGTTAAATATCACAAAATATCTTATAACTGATTATTGGCACATATTCAGTAAAATGTCAACTTAATGACAGACTATTTAAAGTACTGAAAGTTACTTATCAGATAGTTTTCATTATTTATATACTTCACGCGACAATACTGCTAACACTAGATCAGTAAGGCAGGCTGAATAATTATGATACTTTAATATTCTATTCTAGTAAACTTGTATTCAAGGTTTAGAAACATGAAACCCTTTCACAGTATCCATCCATTATTTATACTGCTTATCTGTTAAGGGTTGGAAGGAAGCTGGAGCCAATCCCAGCTGACTTTGGGCGAGAGGCGGGGTACATCCATTGGCAGGTTGCCAATCTATTGCAAGGCTAGCCCCGAGGCAAACACCCATTCACATTCACACCTATGGGCAATTTAGAGTAGCTATGTGGTTTGGCCGTAGGACTGTGGGAGGAAACTGGAATGCCTTATCTTACCGATGAATCAGTTTGTGCTCGTTGGCGAATACCTCTTGCTCCAATGACTAAATCCACTGTTAGACTCCAGCCTTGCTGTAGGAAAAGACAGCAACAACATGACGTCTCTACATCATTTAGACCCATGTAATTTTCTAATGTACATAAATTAATTAAATGTGATGAACTAATCGATTATTCAATCAATCAATCAAGTAGTTGGTTGTTTAGAACTCACCACTAGTTCACAAGGGAAAACCTCTTCATTGAAGTTAATGAATTCACCAAAGGTCTTAAAGAACTTGACCATGCACTCTTCTTCTTTGAGGTTGCCATATTGCTGAAACGTCTGCTGGATCATCTTCCTGAGCTGCTTCGGCTGGGAGCAAACAATGGCAAAAACAACAAAGCTCTCCATTTAGTCCAGCATAGCTACTGAACCTTAATAACTGCTGATGCTATAGATATACTGTATGGCCAAAAGTATGTGGACACTTGACCATTACACCCATATGTGCTTTCTGAACATCCCATTCCAGATTTAGTCCCCCTTTTTATAATAAGCTCCACTCTCCTAGGAAGGCTTTCCAGTAGGTTTGGGAGCGTGGCTGTGGAGATTTACCATCATTCAGCTACAAGAGCATTAGTGAGATCTTGTACTGATGTTGGGTGAGGAGGCCTGGGGTGCAATCGGCATTCCGATGTAGCGCAAAGGGGGGTGGGGGGGTGGGGGGGGTTCAGTGGGGTTTTGACCGTAGGATTAAACCTTAGATATTGTGCCACCTGGACACCCCAAGATGATATATCTTAAATTTAGTCTTGCTTGAGCGTTCAGGGTTCAGCCTCATTTTGGACCATCAATATATAAAATTTCAACTGTGGAATTTAAATTTTAACCAGTCCTTAAAGTGGCATTGTGACAAATTTTCATGTTATAGTTGTGCGTTAATATAAACAGACTTAAATTAAAAATCTGTCATGCTCACCTTCATACTTTCAATCAGTTTCTGTGGAAAGAAAAGGTCTAGCCCAACTTCTTTCCTGGAAGAAAGCACACAAATTCAGTTTAACAGTTGCCAAAATACAATAACCTAGAATACTTTTACAGTACTTGTGGTATGATTGTTCTATATTGTTTGTAAAAACACATATCACAGTACTGTTGAATGCTCCATCTTCTATAACAGCATGCCTCAGAAAGTTCAGACCGTACATTTTACATATTAACGTGGTCATTCTAGTATGCTATTGTTTCTATAGTAACAACTTGAATATGGATTTACACGACAAATGCTGTTCATAAATGGATTTAAAATCTTGTGTAATTGTCGACAAGTTCCACGTGAGGAGACTAGCATTTTTAGAAGGAGTCAACAGTTTCAATGCTTTGCAACAGTCAGAGTTAAAGCTGTAACTTTTCAGGCACAAACATTCAGGCTTTAAGGCATGTATTTTGTCATCAGTATTACATCTGCATATTTTTGTCTTACTAATTTGTCTAACTTTTTTTTTTTTTTACAATAAACTCAAGTGGCATTTTTTTTGCTGACATGAGACTTTTTGTATTACATTTTGTTATAACATCATATCACATGCACATTTATTTCCTTTTTCCTTTTTCTAAGTAGCTTTAGTTAACCAAACTAGATTTCAATCTAGGGTTGCTTTACTGTAGTGTAGTTTACTTCCAGTGTAAAGTAACTAGTAGCTCACAAAGCAATGTGTTCAAAGTCGTTTCTCCAACACAATAAAAAATGTTTATTATAGGAAAACAATCAATGCTGTTGATTAAGGGTTTCCAAGGCTTGACCGAGTTATGACTTACTCTAACAATTCAAAATTGGACTTCTTCTCAAGGCCTTTGGCATTCATGTCTTTGTAAAACCTCCTGTCAGGAAGATAACCAACACAAATCAGCCATAATTAAGAAAATAAAATCACTATATAAAACAGAATATATAAAATATCATACAAGTTCTTTGTCGAAACGTGTTCTAGAAATAGCTCCACTAATAATCACGTTATAACAGAATAATTACGCATGTAACTGTTAACTACATAAGTCATTATTAATCCTACCTGATCTCCAAACAACCCAACTGCAATGCCATGCCATCACTGACTTTACTGGAATACTGCTTCATGTAGTCATTGCGAACCTGTGCCACACCAAGCACCAATACATTATATTAACAGTTAATATCAAAGAATCAGTGCCAAACAGAAGACAAATATGTTAGTACGTCCTGTGTTATCAAGCTAACCTGATGATAGAGATATAACAGTGAAGTTCTGTCCTCTTTAAACTTCTCCAAGAAATTAGCTGGTATGTAGCGAATCCTCAGGTCATATCTGAAACACAGGCAGTAGTGTTAGAAAATGCAATAAAATATAAAATTATAAAACTCATATAAACCAACTGTGAAATAAGGAAAAAGATATATTGTTAATTATAGTGATTTTTAATAGCTATTACATATTATTTGGTAACTACTATTAATTATTCAGTAACTACAGTGAAATCTGTCGCCAGGTCCTAGAACAATAAGGGCTCCGATGTGCTACTGAAACCATTCCTATTGTGAATATTATGCCTTATATCATTCCGGGTTTCACAAATTATCATTGTGTATCATTGTATCATGCATTGCTCCTCACCTCCACTCTGCTTCCAAATGCAGTTTTTCATAGCGCTGCTCCACCTCACCTACAGTCAAATCAGGATGCAGCCAGTGATGCTCCTCAGACTTCAGGTGTTTGAGTCTCAAGCCATAGCAACTGGTATTCTGTACATTAGGGCCCAAACGCCCACTGATCAGGATGGACTGGATGATGGCCTGATAATAGACAGAAGGAACAATAAGTATGTGTCCGCTCAGAAATCAGCAACCTAAATTCAATATCACTTGGCTCCAGGTATGTAAACACACATTTGAAAGATACGTATAATTATTCATTTCATGATGACAAATTACTATATTTATGTTGCCTTTAAATGGAATTCCTAAATATGCGCTTACATTATTCAAAATCTGAATTTCAGGGTTGTTACAACATCAGACTAACAAAAATATATTCATGTTCCCTGTCAAAATCCTCAACTGATCAGTCTGATAAATGAATACTGATCCAGATCATTCTGGCATGACATTATAGCTATGCACTCAATTTATCTCTCAATGGAAACCAATGTGAATATAAAGTGAGGAATTAAAAATCGTGGGTTGTGCTGATACAGGAAACTGTAACCCACTGTGCGTATTATATATATATATATATACATCGTCATAATAACTATGTTCCTCTTGTCACTTACTTTGTACCAAAAAAAGCCCTCACTTTCTGTACAGACAAAAATGCGCAGTGTTTCTAAGAAACAGAAAAACATAACATCCTCCATTTTTAAACTTTCCTGTAGCTCATTTTTACCTTGCCCTGACACTGTTTCCTTCTATAAATGTTAACTAAATGTTTCCTTACAGAACAGCAAATAAGAAAATTATTTTTCTTCGTTAAACAACAGAATCTTTTTAACCAATGCATTACTAGTCTTATATTAGGGTCCAGCATCCAAAATACTTATCCATGTAAATTGGCAGTTACTATAGAAACAAACAAAAAAAAAAAATAGAAGAATTGCATTAATATAGATTTATGCATGTTAATATAAACCTGTGACTTGCCATGCAGCTGGCACCAATCAGATCTGAGTATTTCAAGATGTCATTGGGTATTCAAACTGTCATATAGATATCATTATGCCATAGTAATTGCAGTATTAACTAATTTTGTTTATTCTTCAAACCTCAAGACCAAACTCCTGTAACAGTTATTCATACACGCCATCTAGGGAAATGTATTTACAGAAAGCCTTCCCTGGACACTACTGACTCTTACCCTTATCTGCCAGGAGCTATCACACTTGACAAGTTTGAAGTTTTTCAGGTTGTTGCTGCTGCTGAAGCATACTTTAAGTATTTTCACAGGGCCTCCATCTCCAGCAAGGGCAAACACAGGAGTTTTTGGTCCATCAAAGCCTGGGCTTGGCAACTTCCATGACAGTGTGCTGGTATCACCTGCCATATTGAAAACTACTTATGGCAAAAAGCTCACCATCACACTCACGTCAGGCCTGTGGAGAACACGTACACAGAGTCATGCGCAAAATATGTTAAACATGCTAACACTGTGACTTTTGGGTTTCTGTTCTTTACAGTGCCAATATAATTTCAACATATCTTCAAACTGTTAGCTATATAGAAGAACAAATCCTAAAAAACACACAGGTCTGGAAAATCTAATTGTGATACATATAAAGTTAAAAACATTATAAGATGACATCTTTCAAGCAGATTAATAAGTAAAATTAAACAGTGGTAAAAATCCCAAGAAACTATTAGTTGCTCACCTCAGAGTTCCTCAAAGTAAATCCATCAAGCCAAAATGTGTACGTTTGCTCATTGACTGCATGAAAAACACAGCTCTCTTTCCTGTCATTGTACTCTTTTACATGAAATAGTCACTCCAAAATAGTCATCACTTCTTGAAATTCTCATATGATAGTGGTATATTTAATAATGGCAAGATTACAGATAATTATAGTGTATAACGCAGGGCCCAGGAATAGACACTGCTTAAGGACACTGTGTGTACAGGTCTGATGTTATTAATACCTTCACTTCTGCAAGAGTCCCTTTACACCACTAATTCTTACATCCATATTAAGAAGCTTCCAGTATGTTTGCCTTTTTGCAGAAAATTCTTCCTCTAATCTTTACAACCATTTACCAGAAAACACATACACTACCAGTCAAAAGTTTGGACACACCTTCTAATTCAATGTTTTTTTCTTTATTTTTATTACTTAAATGACACTTCATGTCTTACAGTAATGATGGACTGTTGTTTCTCTTTACTTAGTTGAGCGGTTGTTGATATAATATGGATTACTACAGCTGTTCAATAGGGCTGTTATAAAAAATACTGTATTTTTAGCATTTACCATTGGCAAGAAATGCCACTAATAAGCTTTTAACGAGGCGCACCTGTTCACTGAAAAGCATTCCATGTGACTACTTCATGAAGCTGGTTAAGATAATGCCCACAATATCATCAAGGTGGCTAGTTTGAAGAATCAAAATTATGAAACATATTTTGTTTGTTTGTTTGTTTTTTACACTTTTTTGTTTCCTACATAATTCAGTATATGTGTTGCTTCATAGTTTGAGGTATTCAGTATTGTTTTACAATGTAGATAACAAAACAAAAAAAGAAAAACGTATGAAAGAGAAGGTGTGTCCAAACTTCTGATTGGTAGTGTAAATACTCACAATCTCTGCCCATTTTTTTCAATCACACCCTATATGACTAGGATTCACTTTAAGAAACTGGCTGATGTCCCTTAAAAAGAGGGTCTTTTAATAGAATGATGATACAATGCTGTCCAGGAATGTTAGCTAATCAGTCACCGAGTTAACAAGATTATATTAACCTCACGATACCTCACTGTCTCCATATGGGGACATCACATTGCCTCTCAATTACTATATGTGTGTATCCTGATATGAGGACAATCAGGTATTATGCTTTAGTCACACTTCCTCCTGTTTGAAGACATTAATCAAGTTCAACAGCTATCAGGTGCTAAGAAACAGAAACAGTGAGAAGAAATTACAAGGCACATAATATCTGAGGAGGGTCTGAGGAGGATACTAACGTAAATTATGAATATATTAATTATATATATATATATATATATATATATATATGTGTGTGTGTGTGTGTATGTTTGTGTGTATGTATTCCTGTGTTAGGAATTGTGGCAAGCTCGTCTTCAACATTGTAAACAACTCTCAACAGGACACAAGTACAGCTGTAAAATTTCAATTCAGACAATCCTGAACAGCCCTATCACCACGAAGATGAATTGCCTAGAAGGCTATTTGTAATGTCAGTGTTTACATTTGTCAGCAGGGGTTCTTCTCAGATCAGGAAGTGCACAGTAGAATTTCTGTGTGTGTGTGTGTGTGTGTGTGTGTGTGTGTGTGTGTGTGTGTGTGTGTGTGTGTGTGTGTGTGTGTGT
>JAQQZR010000020.1:4822357-4854810 GCA_030068235.1 Notoglanidium macrostoma
TCTCTTTTAAAGTCATAAAAATAAAGAAAAACATTGAATTAGAAGGTGTGTCCAAACTTTTGACTGGTAGTGTATATGATATAGATATACATCATTCACAGCACCTTATATTTAAATTGTTTTGAAATACCAATTACCTTTTTAACCCAACCAAGATTTTTTATAGCAAATAATCTGATTTAAATCTAATAAATTTCAGCAAACAAAGTACATGACCATTTCTGTTGTAAGATAGATTGCAAAAATGTAGAGAGGAAAAGGAAGGTTATGGAGTGGTATTGAACACAGCTGAACAAATCTTCAGAATAAGCGGATAGTCTGGATGCTTGCTGTCGGGTGCTTATTACAGGGTTACTCAGAAATTCACAAGATAGTAGCCCGTAGCATAAGCCATGTGACAGCCTCATGACTTAAATTTGTTGGAGGCTTTGTTGTTATTAAAGTCTTCCTGCCCCACGAAATCTATGGTCACAAGCCGCTGCTTGTTGAAAGTGAGATGTTCTCTAGTATTTTAGTGGATGGGGTACTTTATTCTAAACTTCTCTGTGTATTCTTTATGTAACAATTTTAAAGCACTACATGTTCCTCTGTAAACTATTTTATGAGCAGCATTATTCCCACTGATGATGTCCGCTTCAACTACTGTATATAAAATGTATGGCTAAAACTATGTGGACACCTAACCATCACACCCATATGTAGTTATCATCTCATTCCAAAGTTGGACCCCCTTTGCTGCTAAAACAGCCTCCAATCATCTGGGAAGGTTTTCAATTAGATTTTAATTTTGGCTGTGGGGATTTGCCCATTTAGCCAGAAGAGCATTAATGAGGTCAGGCGCTGATGTTGGAGGCCTGGCATGCAGTCAGTGTTCCAGTTCATCCCAAAGGTGTTCAGAGGGTTTGACGTCAGGGCTCTGTGCAGGACACTCGAGTTCTTCCAAATCAATCTTGGCAAACCATGACTTGATGGAGTTCACTTTGTGCACAGAGGAATTGTCATGCTGGAACAGTTTTGGGCCTCTTAATTACATAGAAGAGAAATCTTAAAGCTATAGCATACAAAGACATCCTATACAATTGTGTGTAAATTTTTTGGTAACAGTTTGGGGAAGACCCATAATTGGGTGTGATAATCTGGTGTCCACATACTTTTGGCTGTGTAATGGCCATATCAGTAAACATAATATGCATTTTACCTTTTGTGGAATCTGTCTGTGGGTGTGTGTTTGAATAATGAATATCAACTATGAAGTTTGGTATGACCACGAATAAGATATGTATTCAAATATATAACGTTTTTTTTTTTAAATCCTCCCACTGTGTTTGGCTCTTTTGTATTTGCTAGTAAATACAGCAATTTGTCAAGCATTTGAAAGATAGTATAGGAATTTTTCACATAAGCTAAATGCAAAATCCACGGTATGACACACAATTGTACGATGTTTTGTTGAAGTAACTTGGCCAGACTGTCAAAAGAAGCTAGAAGTGAACTGGTAATGACTTTGGATAAATGAGTAAATATTTCACTTATTCAGAAGAATGTTCTAAACATTCTTTTTGTGTTTCTGAATTTTTTCCCTTCTTTCTTTATCAATTTATTTCCTTTTTCCAAAGAATACCATCCCTGATTCAGTGTGGTCTCATTTTGTTCATCATTAATAAACATTAATCATGTCTTCATTAATGGCTTGGTTGGAACATATTAACGGTCATACTTGCTCTGGAGTTTAAAAAAATCTTAATTCAGAATACACAACTCGGAAGCTTTTTCACAGTACTAAGATTAATAGTGCTAAAATGTACAGGACCGTGCCCATGGAATGAAGAATTGTGTGTGCTTGCCATGATCTGAGTTTATTCTGGAATATTTATCCATTTCTGCCCTACTTGGAACGTTAACTGTGAAAAATCTGAATTTAAAATTAAAATGAGAATATGATTCAGTGATTGACAATTGATGTATGCTATACTGTCCATATTGAACATTAATGCTTTATATGTCTTTTGTAATTTGTCTGTCCATCTTGCAACAAAATTATTGATTTGACCTCATCTTATCCACAGATGACTAGACAAGGTCGTATTGGTTTTTTCTTTTTCTTTAAAAGACCACTCTTTATAATTAATTGACAGTTGATATGCTTTAAAATGTATTAAATGGGTCATTTATGTTTCGTTTCTATGTATATGTGTTCAGGTATTACACATTACCAAAAGATCCTAACTACAATGTATGGCATTTAGTATATATAATTGTAATTTCTTATCCTAGCAGAAAAAAAAAGAAGAAGAGGCAACTGTTAGTAAAGATTTGACACTCATGTCTATTGAAGGTGACCTTCTAGTATTTCTAATTTGTTGAGACTATACTGAGAGTATGCAAATGAGCCTTACATGCTTATGCACACATTGTGCTATGATGTGAGGCCTCCATTGTTTTGGGTGTGACTAATGAGGCTGCAGGATCACAGGGAGGCTGAACTCAGCAGGTCAGCTGACCTGGCCCTGTCTGTCTAATTACAGCATTAGTGGCCTCGCTGATCGCCCATGCATGATGCTCAGCTCTATCTGGAGCACTGAGCTGCTGTTAAAGCCATATGTTGGCTTAGTGCTGGGCTGCTAGCTCAACGTGGTCTTGCCCTGGAGCAGCAGGCATGGGGGTGAGAGCACCACAGAAAAATGGATGCTAGTGCTAGGGTTGTGCCAGGGCTGTTCCCTTGCACACATGATAAAAACAAAACATGTGCACACATCTGCTGATCGGCTTATTGGCTTTTTTGATTTATTACTATCTGATGGGTTTGAGGTGCGTAACTGGTGAACAGTGGACGACTGAGCAGAGCATTCTCAAGCCATAAATGTTCTTATGGCTGTATGACTCCTTAATAGCGGATTAAATTTAATTTGGTCACTGAACAACTCCCTCTCCAGTGACAGCGCTTTCACACATAACGCATCATCCTCTGAAGATGAACTAAGATTTAATAGTGTTTTGGCTCCTGTTCCTGAGGGAGGAAATCTATCGTTGTGTTTTCTTTCCAGCTGTATCTCAGGCTGACAGTAGCACAGCTGAATGCCGTGGCTAGAGGGAGCCAGAGATTTTCTCATTCTGCTTCAATCTTTATCTCAAGGCACACTCTTTCTGTGGTCTATCAGATAGGCTTTGGATTACTGCTCACTTTAACAGTATTACTAAACATGCCTGATTCACATTATTTTTACTTCATTTCTGTACAGAATAGAAAATAGAAAATCTTACTGTATACACACATACAGTATATAAACTGTGTGTGTGTGTGTGTGTGTATATGTACATACATACACAAATGGTATACAACAGAAGTAAATATGAGATTATTCAAAATTGTATCACCTCCCAGTAACTGCATTGTTTCTAAGTTGATAATTATAGAGTATTTCCGGTTATACCTGGATCACACTTCACGACTACACAAATCCAGCCCAATTCTGACACGATTTTTCATGGCCAAAAATTCCAGCATCAGGCCCAAATATGAACATCCGGAAAGATGAACGGGACTTGTAATGTTACATAATCGAGTTACAGCGATGCAGTGCCCCAAGACACCGTGACGAAAGGCCTAGCAGGTCAGAATTTTTGTATTTTTTTCCTAGTGTGACAAACTCCTACAATGTGTTCCTTGACACAGCCATGATTGGCAATTTCTTGACCCTCCTCCCTGACAACACGCAACGACATGAACAATGATTGTTCATGGTCAAACTAGTGTTGCTAGTCTCCTGACCAAGACACGGCAAGAATTCATAGTACTATGACTGCGTAATCCGACATGGTGTCCGTCATGAAAGATAAAAATACCATGTAGTCTGATCCTGGCATTATGAACAATTAAAAAAAATATTTTGCAAATACAGGCCATAAAGTAGAAACTCAATGCAACAAAAGTGAATACACCTGTGAATTCCAATTAGCCTAATTGTTGAACATGGTTATAAAATGACCTGTGAACACCAGAACCTTCTAAATTTTGAACCTATGGGCTGTGCATTTGCAGGTCTACATCACATGGAAAAGTATTACCAGAAGAATTCAACAATCTGATTGTGAGTCTTCACAAGATGGGAAAGGATACAGGAAGAACGGTGACTAACTTAAAATCAGTCAAAACATAGTTGCAGCAGTAATCAGGAGGTATAGAGCAAGTCACAGTACCAGTAATCAGAGCAACATTGGTCATCCTCCTAAAATGACACCATGGACAGTGCGCTACTTGTACAATCTAGCTATGAAAAACAGACGGGCAAGTGCTTCAGACATGGCGCAGCGGTTATCGATGGAAATCAGAGTTTCTATGACGGATCAGACAGCGCAAGGATGTTGCATAATTTCAACTCTTGCTCTTTGTCACAGAAATGCAAGGTTAAACTTTGCTAAAGAACATGAAAAGAAGCCTGATGAATATTGGGAACACATTCTTTGGTCAGATGAGACCAACGTGAAGTTGTTCAGCTCAGATAGGGTCCAGCATGTTTGGCGTGAACTTGGACAGGACTACCACAGTGAATGCATAGTTCTGACAGTGAAGCATGGAGATGGTAGTCTCATGATCTAGGGCTGTATAGTATGCTTTTGGAGAATTTTAAAGTGCAAGTTACAGCAACACAACCTCTCCAGCAAAGAGCAGCTGAAAAGAAACGTCAGAATATCTCTCCAGAAATTTGTGCAACACTGGTATCCTCCATGCTGAGCAGGATTGAGTCTGTCATCCAGAATAAAGGTGGGCATAGGAAGTATTGAGAAAAAAAAAAAAAAAAAGATTTGAATCTGTGTAAGGAAAGACTTACTGGCTTTTGTTGCATAGAGTTCCTACTGTGGGACCTGTAGTTTTAATATAGCAAATCTAAACTGTTTTAAATTTTACATGAGAGCAAATGCCCTACCGTTCAACTTGGAAGTAATACAATTACTATAAGGTGATACAATTTTGATTGACATTTTGATTTACATTTAAGTTTGTATATATAACCTCAAGGACCCGAGGTTGAGGAAGACGTACACACATACCACCTCCCAAGTAGCGGAGGTGAGAGGAGAATGAAGATAAGTATCTGTCTGTCTGTATTATCAAGACATTACATTGTTTTTAACAGTGAGCACTCTTCATTATACAGTGATAATGCAGTAGTTACACCCAAACAAGTAGAATAAATAGTGTACATACTGATTTCAGTAACACACTAGCAAAGGAAGCATGTGTTGTATAGCATGTACACTGCACTCCTATAGCATTCTTACTGCACTCCAGGAATAAATACATAAAGTAATGGCTACCTGCTATTTTAGCATTATATTTCCAAGGCTATACTATCCAGACTACTTAAGGTATGTATAAAATGGACAGTTTAATTGAATGTTTTTCTTTTGAAGAGACCTTGATTATTATAACAAATTTTTTTTTGTCCCATTGCATATTAATGCACAGTTATAGTACTCATATTTACAAGTCAATATTAATTAGAAGAACCTATAAGGAAGTCAGAATCATCTACTACTGTACATTGACCTGCCTGAGGAATATAAAGTATGTACTTCTTGTTTTTTTGTTTTTTTTTAAATGATTTTAAATTTATAAGAAATTACAAACTATGTCTTTTATGGCACTCCATTGAATGGCTAACTTGATGTTCCCATCTCTCATATGGTTTTTATACCTTTGTATTTAATGAATTGTAAATACATCCCCCCATTACTCTCCAAAATACAAGAACTGGTTACTAGCACATGTAACTGTACTACAGTCACAATTTTACCAAGAAGTCTGGATGGAGAATAACTGTAATGTGATATTCTCCAGTCTGTGCCTTGCACTTTAAAACCAGCAGGACTCAGGCCTAGTTGTAGTTGCCTACACTATCTAGCCCGTGTCCTCATGCTCTGTTTGGCATGTTGAGATGCTGAGATCATTAAGTGTGACTAACAAGACTGGCAAGTCTGCACAGCAGTTAGCCTGCTCTGCCCTGGGATCTGATGTCAGCTCCTTCTCCTCCAGTTTACTTCCATTCTCAGGATATCTTTATTTAATGAAGGACAGCGAATCTCTTTGTGTCTCTATACATCTTTTTATCCCTTTTCTCTTTCTCTATGTCCATAGACTTTGCATACCTCAATGTTCTATTGATTTTCTGTAAGGCAGCTCCCTGCTTCAGAGGCAAATTCTTGCAAGGTCAAAGCCAACAATTGCTTCTTACAGTGAATAAAATGCCAGCACCATATGACCTTTAAGTAAGGTGCTAACAGGTTGACTTGCATTACTCTCTGGGGAGAAAGAAAGAGAAAAAGAGAGAGAGAGAGAGAGAGAGGTTCTCCAAGTTTGTTTACTTATTTCATGGTCACTCAGTGCAGTGTATTCACTAAAACTGTAAGTTTTTGATTTTGAGGCAGTATTGTGCTGATTGCTTAGCTTCTTTGCCCTTTCCAAATCCCATGAGGTTGCTGACCTCATTCTGGCTCAGTCAACACATTTTGGACTTTACTGTTCCATTTTCTTTGCTTTTTTTGTCCACTCTTTTAAATGAAATGTTTGACTCTAGGCTAGCAGCAGCTTTTCTTCTCGATGATGGTTCCCCTTGATATGACAGCACGGATTGGAACACATTGTTTTCTCCGAACTCTTACTTTCCCACTCGCACTCGTTTACTCACCATAGAACTGAATATATGAGTTATTCCAGAGATCCGAGACTCTCCCTTACAGCCACCTGCCTGTCTGTTGTTTTCTGAGAGTGATGTTGTTCCCACAGATGTGCCCTGTGATTTAACTGTAGGCTATCACTGCGGTTCTTGCTGGGTCAGGAAGTTACCTTCTTTGCTGTGCACCACACTCATTATAAAGGGATGCAAGGTAGAGCAAGTGTGAGCATTTCAACAAACCATGGAATTCTTGGTCACAGCCTCCCTGCTTGATGTCCTTTCTTCTTGCTTATTAACAGCATGCGTCTTATCTGTGAGACACTCTTGAGCAACTTTTTTGTGCATTGTGCTGATTGTGCACTATTGACCCCTGTCAGTCACCACAACTGCAGGAAACATTGCCCCCTTTTTTTTTTTTTTTTTTTTTTTTTGTCCCTATTAAAAGGCTGAGTTCGGATAAATAACCTGAAGATCTTAGCCAATTAAAATGTTGCTTAAAAATAATTTTTTTTCCCATGCAGGCTGGACCACACGGACAAATAAGAAGCTTTCGAGGCAAAAAGGGCTACGCTCTTTAACACGGATGTGTAATGGGTGTTCATTCAATGCCATGTGACATGCTTACAGTATTTATTCATTCATCCTTATTAGCTGATTTATCATGGTTAGCTTTGCCATGGTTTATATTACTACATAAATTGTGTATATTTTCGAAAACAAAAACCACTAGGTTAATTTGAAAATATTGCAAGCAGGTACTAACTAAATACTGGAAAAATTAAGCATTTTACCTGAGTGATTAAACACATAATTAATTAACTTTAATTTCAGCTCAGTAACATAAAGACATATAATGTGTATAATTAACTAGAAATAAATCACTGAGAAACTACCTAAAATCGTATGAATTTTAGATGATGTGAAGTAAAAAATGGCAAGCACGTCGGTTTCCTTGCATCGGTTTGCATTGGTTTCCTGCAATAATTTTTCCAAAGAAACAGAATAATACTTAATACTGTTTAAATGAAATATTTTAGTGCATAAAAGTTAAATCTAATATGTAGCTTTTTATAGCAAAATTAAAAAGCTTATTACTTACATATACACAGTATTATGGTACTGCAGTCAACCTTAGTATTAATATATGCATTGCTTTATAAATACAATAAATGTATACAACAAAGTAGATATTAAAATACTGGAACATGTGAAAAAAATCAATTTATGTTTTTTTCCCCCTAAAAAAAAATCATCACATTAATATGATTAATATGCTATCATAGATTTTTTTTCACATGTTCCAGTAACATACTTTTTGGCATTTTGTCATGACCAAACTCTTTTTATTCTTCGCTGTTCATCTATTTTTTTCTGTGCCTTGTCCTTGCCCTTTTGGTTGTATTAATAGAGAAGCTGGTGAGGTCTTTGTTTGAAGAGCATAGTACAAATTCAGGTCTAATGGCACTACCTGCCTTTGTCTGTCAGCAATCTCACATCAACAATGATGTATAATAGCCTTATTTTCAAGCCTTGTTTTGTACCATTGCATGTGTGTATCTCAGTAGGTCTTGTATTTGTGTAAGAAATCACAGGTTCATAGGTTTTGTATATTTTTAGTTCAATCACAGAATATGCACATATACATTATCTACACTGTAATGTAAACACTCCATGAGACTAGGGTTAGGATTGCTAAAGACATTACACCTTTAATTAGACAAAAACAATTTTTTGTACTGATCTAGCTTTTCCATTTGTGTAGTAGCTGAATATATAATGAATGCAGATATTTAAAGAAAATACATTTTCATACATCTCAGCTGTTCAAATGGAAAATATTAACAGTGATGGGAACCTACTCTTCATTCCCTGTGTGTGTGATGGGGCATTAGGGGGGGCTATACTTACTGTAGCCCATCTGTTGCTATACACAATTAGTCAGACATTCACAATTCAATGGAAAGGAACTGCTACAGGACCAATGCTGTCCAAAATTATTTGGTAGTAGAATTAGTCTCAGCACAGCAATGACACTGATACGGACACGGTCAGTAGCATCTTAGTGGGATTGCTGTTGGATTCCTGTGTATCAGGTACAGCAGTGTAGCTGTTTTTCTTAAATGGTGTAGACTTCCAGCAACTAGATTAGACACACATGGCTTGTTGGTCCTCCTTGTAGATGTACAGTTGGAGATTATATGGCATATTCTTATTATATGACACAGTTTGTCAGTCACCCTCTAGCACTTCATGAATGACACTAATTCTGCTGAACCTGATAAGTGTGTAAGACCCACCTTGCCCCTGTCATGTAAGTGTGAAGGATTTGTCCACCACCCAAATAACGTCTGGTTAGAAAGGTTTCTTTCTAGATAGATGGAAACAAGGTTTCTTTCCCTTGTTTGATGGGGGATGAGGAGAGGTGACAGACAGCAACAGAAGGGCTTCATATACCACCGGAGTGCACCTATGAGATAGATGTAAGAAAAACTGACATAAAAACCAATGAGTGTGAATACAAAGTGTGAAGTGTACCTAGTAAACTGGGTAGTAAGTATCTGATGGCTACCCTAGAATGCATGACCATTTAGGCCGTGATAGCATGACCAGTTTCTCCAGTTAGACTATCTGTGATCCGAAAGGATCTCTACAAACCTGCTTCATGTTGACACTTAGCTTTCACCTCTCAACAGGTTCTTTCTCTGCACAACTTCCTTAGAGAATTTCAAAGCCTTTACCATCCAGCCAACAAGCACACCTGTGACTACATGCCTCTAGTGTGTTTGAGTGGTTTTCCATTACCATACCATACCACACCTTGTTAATTGTGTAATCTGCTAAGTTAGCTGTTTCCCCTGCCATCTAACGGACCTACTGGAAGACCTATATTTGAATTTCATCCAATATGCAACTCTGTGACTGGAGTTCATTTTTGCTTTAATATAGCCCTCATCAAACACTTAGCTGAACCATGCTGCAAGACTTGATTATGTAGCCCCTGAATGAACCAGTGCACCAGCAATGAGTTCACTGCTTTGGCACAGCTCAATCTAAGGTTCTTTCTAGGTGCATTAACGACCAGTTGGCATACATGGCTCAGCACAAATAAATGATCCAAGAGTTGAGACTGTGCAACTCAGAGGTGCATGTCCTTCATCTCAGATGCATGAGCATACTATTCTTACAGCCATGTTATGTTTCCAGGCTGATAATGACCTAACAATTGGCCTGCCATGTTTTTTGCTCTTAAAATCCAAAACTTGGGTTGGCCTCTGTCATATCACCTTCTCTAAAGGAGGATAGTGTTATCAAAGTGCCAAATGTGCCCTTTCACTTATCGCCGACGGAATCCTTGCCACAATGCAAAGATTTAATTGAGAACTTCAAAGTAAGATTTGTAGAGATTGCTCAACCATGACCATGCTCCATGGTAAACATTTTAACTAATATGAGGTTACAAATAGGTTGGGCTGGGCCACATTCCAGCCTTTGATGCCTGTATCGAATCAGCAAATGAAATACTGCCTAAGCACTGATTACTGATGGACTAATAGAATTCTAGTGAGAACTTACAGTATTACACAGTGTGACATGCACTGGCAATACAGTAGCTGTTAGCTGCTAGCATTGGAACAGTCGCTCCAATTTACAGATGTTGAACTTCACTGGGGGAGTTAGTTGACACCTCCCTCTGAACAGTGGGAAATCTAGGCTAAGGCAGGGTGTGACTCTCCAGACTCTCCAGCAACCTGGAGTAAGCACAGCACCAAGTGTGGCTTATACAGTCTGTGTTGTTGGATGTTTGCAAATTAATGCTGCGAATCTGCCACCAAGGAGTGACTATGATAATAATAATAATAATAATAATAATAATAATAATAATAATAATGTTAAATTACTAAATCTCTTTACTCTCTTGCTGTACTAACCTCCTCACTGATCTGTTGAACTAGCATGCAGATGTGTTTTTGGTAGATACTATAAAACACTTCTGTAAGTCTTTCAGGATAACAGTGTCTCCTAAGTGTAATAAAACAAAAATATATGTATTAAATTAATAATTAGCAAAAAGCTATTTTAAAAGTCCAATAAATGCATTTAAAATAGAAGCCAAATTACCCTTGGCTTTTGTTCAATGTAGTGTGGTTTTTTTTTTCTTTTCTTTCTTTTTTTTTTTTTTTTAAGTAAATAGTGCACCTGCCTCTTGGATTCCTATTGAGCTGCTGGACATTGTCGAGTATCCGGAGATCCAGCATAAAGACACTTCCCTTCAGGCGGATTTGACTTGTTGCTATCAGCAGCTGGCCAGTCGCTCTTAAAGAGAGACCAGGAAGTTCCTTTTTATTTCTTGACCTAAAGTAACAAAGGCGTGATCTGTGTGAGCATAGACATATTGGAGGTGCCAAACCTACATCTGTGTCTCTGATCCTGAATTGCAAACTTATGTAAAAAGGATCCAATTTATTTAAGCTACGTTTATATTGTGTGCAGACAAATGATGTCTGTTCAGTGATGTCTGATTAAACTAATTTAATCCTTTTTAACCTTATTTACCCTTCTTGCACTACCTTTAAGCAGTTTTGAAGCAAACAGACATTCATTTATAGGACAACATAAAAAGAAAACCTACAAACCTATTACCAAGTAGGATTTGGAAAAACAGACTGGATTGAAAACTCAGCAGCTGCTCCAAAGAGTGTTGCTCATTGTGTGTTAATGTATCCTGATCAAGAATTGTCTCAAGAAGGGTAATCTCCAGAGGATGTTGAACATTTATCATCATACACTGATCAACCCTGAGTGCCTGAATTCTGTGCAGGTTTCTTTTGCTCATGATTTTGAGCTACTGTATGCAACATACATATTGGTGCATATTTGTATTCGTTTGTGTTGAGAAAATTCACTTCTGCAGTTTTTGTTCATCCTTGTTTCTGACTCTAATATTTGGGTAGTACTGACAAAAATAATTACATGTGAAAATCTATATTTCTATTTCAATTAGTAAACTTACAAGAAAGTTAATAACAAAAGTTATTTTCAAACTATCTATCAATTACTGTAATTCCTCTTAATTTCTCTTGAAAGCTAAAATTGCAGATCTTCAAACGCACAGATAACATCAATATTTCATTTTGGTTGATGAAAAAAACTACTTACATCTAGAGTATAGGAATCAATGTTGCACAAAATAAAACAGTAAAACAACATTCTAATATATATAGTGCTGAATTTGATTGTGTGTGAGAGAAAGAGAAAAAGAGAGAATGATTGAAGAGTTTAAGAGATGAGATAAAGAAAAAAAACAGTGTTGAGAGAAAATGAGAGAAAATTTGAGAAAAACATGTTTT
The DNA here is from genome assembly GCA_030068235.1 of Notoglanidium macrostoma. Taxonomy (NCBI): domain Eukaryota; kingdom Metazoa; phylum Chordata; class Actinopteri; order Siluriformes; family Auchenoglanididae; genus Notoglanidium; species Notoglanidium macrostoma. The sequence continues at coordinate 4,834,380 of JAQQZR010000020.1, forward strand.
CTAAGGTTTTCATATTGTTAATGTTCAACAAAGGAAAGCATGTAAATCATTTCTTGTTTTTCTATGATCAAAATTGCATTTGAAACCATAAAGCAATTTTCTGTGAGGAAAAATGACCTTGACGTGTTTAGAAGACTATACATGCTAGGCTTATATTGTGTGCAGACGAATGATGTCTGTTCAACATTAAAGCAAAAGCCCAAAATGACCGTGCTTTTTTTTTTTTTTTTTTTCGCTTGTTTGTTTTTTGTAATGGGATTCGTATGATTGAAGAAAATCGGTGAAATGCTGCTCAGAGCAGATATACATCTTTCTTTCAGTCTCTGGGGCTATAGACACAATCAATTGGCTTTTCTTAGAGCAGGTGAAAAGATTCTTACAAAAGGACAGAAGTGTACAGGAAGTCATGGACTTGCTACCTGGCTTCTGGTAACCTTGTCAGACCCTGTATGCTAACTGGCAAAAAGAGTGACTGGCACTCCTTTTAAACTAAGATATAATCTCTTTAATTGGCATCAGCCAAGATTAGAATATGTGCAAAGAAATATGCGAGGAGCTGTGGGAAGAAAAGCAGGTTTTCGCAACTCTATTCACCTACTGCCCAGACACATTACTGTAGATGCGAGGGCTCCTCCTAGCAGGAGCTCACCTGACCTGGCCATGACCCTAACACCCACCTCTGTTTATTATATACTCTTGACCTTTTAGACCTCATTTCAATTTAAATGTATTACTAAATAAGGCAATACTGAAGGTGTTATCTCTTTCATCACAACATGAAAAATCCTATTCATCCTATTATGTTCAGGTTTTTTCTTTAACCATGTGATTATCAAGGTAAAGTGTTAAAAATATAACTGGAAGCATGGGAATTTTTTTCTTTTTTTGTCACTGATATTTTCCTGCCATCTCTTACTCACACTCTAAAAAATATATATATATAAAATTGTATTGCTAAAAAAAAAAAAAAAGTTGGCCTAAGTCAATGAGCTGCCCACGTTAATGCAGATCACTTCACCAGCAGAAAGCCACCACAAATATCAATTATTAATCATATACAGCAAAAAATAAATCCTTCTGTGCTGAATAATTACCAACACTTATTTACTCACTAAATTTCTTCCCTTTGTGGAAACCTGCCAAACTGATTTGATATATAGATGATGTCAGATTTTTTTAACAAAAAATGTATTACTGTGTTATTTATTCACAAACAGACAGATGAACTACATATTTTACACTGTCATTCCCACTTGTTAATATTTAGTAGTCCAGGGACTACTAAATATTAACAAGTGGGAATGACAGTGTAAAATATGTAGTTCATCTGTCTGTTTGTGAATAAATTCAGATTAAGCAAAAATGTAACATTTAGCATGGTGGGAAAAAAATTTAGGTTAAATTAAAAACATTTTTCAAAAACCTTTGTGGCATTTTTTCAACCAATGTAATATGTAACTGATATTCATAATATTGTACCAAAACTTGTTAAAGATCATCCTTTCAATAATCATTTGAAATACAGCATAGTAAGAACTGGGCATAGAAATAATCTAGGCAATGAAGTGCTTATTTTATTTATTTATTTATTTATTTATTTATTTTTTATGTGTTCACTGACCTCATAAATGTTTTTCTATGTGTTTACTGTTTCACTCTGTGATCACAGGCACATTGTAGATTCAAGGACATCTGGATTTATTTTAAAAGTCCTTTCACCTGCACTGGTTCCTCTTTTTTGGAAGTCATTTCTGAGCCATTTTTCGAGGTGATGCTCAAAATATGAGCCTCCAGTGAAATATTTTATAAAATAGAACAGAATAGAATAGAACACCTATAAAATAGAGCAAATGCTAGGTTTTTATAGAGCTTTACATTAAATTTTTCCTATGAAGGTGCATTACTTCTCATAAAAACTTGCTGCCAGTGAATCTACTTGCAAGAAAGGAATTCAAGACAGGGTTCAATACATGCCCATGTGGCACATTGTGCAGGTGATTATTATTATTTTTTTTATTAATCCCTGTGTTCGCCACACTCCTACAAGCCTGCCTTTATATACACTATTTTGCCCTTGCCAAGGCTGTCACAGCCAATGTCTAGACTTAGCACAAAAAGATAATTTGTGGGCTTCTCACAACAGAGGTAAATGAGAAAGCTATTCAGCCCAACCATGTGATCTAGCATGTAAATTCACATTACACAGCAAATTATAGGTAGATGCCAAAAATGCAAGAAAAGGCAATTACAAAGCTTACTCTCCCACATTTTATCAGTAAACACCACCAGATCTTAAGATTAACGTTTCCATCAAAATTACACTCCTAGGCCAAAAAATGAAGCAAACCCAATATTGCGAAACATTAAGCTTTTAATGGTCTCAACAAAAATCACTGGGCAGAAAATGAACAAGAAGTAAAAAAAAAGCACTCCTGAGACCTCGGCCTTCTTTTGCTGGTCGATGCTCGGTGCTGAAACTGTTGGGGGGAAAAGCTGGAAACAGGAAAGTTCACTTACAGAGTCTTCTGGTACGCAAAGAGAAAATCATGAATAGATTTAAATCTTTAAATGATATAAAACTGAAACTAACTTGTCCGGCTGTTCAAAATTTTCCAAAATATCTTCTGTTTGAAGACTTTAACATCGAGTGGAACAACATGGACTCTTCTTTCTGTACAAAGCCATCGGCAAGTTTACCCACAAGACTTCAACATTTAAAGGAAATCAAGGGAAAAGCTCCCACACCAATTTACTTCATCTATTTGTTTATTTCTTGCTAATTTTCCTGACCAATGATTTGCTGTTGAGACCATTAAAAGCTTAATGTTTTGCAATATTGGGTTTGCCTAATTTTTTTTGCCCAGGAGTGTATAAGGAATAAAACGGTTCGTCACGTAATGAAAAAATCAAGCAAAAACAAACCAACCAGAAACAACATTAATTAATAAAAATGAATAAAAAACATCAGTATGAGAGAGCATCTCACCATACTTCCATCATCACCATAACACATTGCGAAAAAGACACAAAAAGTACATGATAATAAAATGGAATAAAATAAGATGATACCTCTGAATGCTAATTCATGTGCCATTAATTACTTTTTTGAGGTCCCCTGCTATTGGTTATGGAAGTTCCCAAATCTGAACGTTTTTCCCACATACTGTAGTTATTTTTATCCTAATCTACATTAGTGTCTCGATGCCTCCATAATGGCCTCCATTTTCTTTTCTTTTCTTTTCTTTACCATTGGTAATGATCTTAATCACCTTGTTCTATTTTATATGTCTTTGCAGCTCTGTTGGTTTTTCTGTTTTAAGTTTCCTGATGGCTGCTCCATAGATGCTAATCTGCTAACAGCAAATTGTCTGAGTTAGCTTGTTGCTAAGTCAAAGTATATTCGGGAAAAACGTCTTCACTGTCTTCCCACATGCAAAATATGAGCTTGCTAATAACAGTAACTATTTATTAAGATATAATAGTTGCAATATTGCTGGAATATAACTTTTATCTTAACAGAATAAGATTATTAAATCAACAAGGACCTCTGTTTTGTAGATAAAAGATGACCTTAAAAGAACCTTTAAAGATTTGGTTGTCCCTATGGGGTTACACTTTAACTACTCAAATCCTATATAATACTGTTGTTCCCTAGCAGACCGAGTTCTACCTAGAACTTTTTTTTAGGAACCAAAGAACTCTTAGCCATCCAAAGAACTCATTTTTTTCCTAAGAGTGCATTAATATATGTGTATATTGTAGCACCGTTCCAGCAGACTGTCATGTCAGAACTTGCTAAATGTGACTAAATCAAGTCGCTGCAGGCATAGCTCAATCAGTATAGGAAATATTCAGAGCACTACAGCAGCCCCACATACCATGATCCAACAGAAAACAATGCATCAACACAAAGGATTATAGTAAACACAGTAAATGACTTTGCCTTCTTGTGCTAATCCAGTCAGATGTTGTGCTTAACAACAAAATAAGAACAGGTGTCCTAAAACAGGCTAGTGACTCATCTTGCTCAAATGTTTGACTGGGATATTAGGTGAAATATTGTTAAATCACTACAGAAAACACTGTCATGAGATGTGGCTGTCAAAAATAATGCTAAATAGCTGGTTTAGTTTTGGTACACTCTCAAAAACAAAAAAAGTACTAAACTGTACGTTTCCTTGCAGCTAGGGTGGAACATCTTTAGTATTGTGTACGAAATGTGCATAAAATGTAGCTTCCTTTAACGTATTAAGTTTATTAAATGTATAGAAGGGCCTATTTCACCTTATATTATTTCAAAGGTATACTGTATTTAAGTTACAATAGAAAAGATCCATAATACAGGTATCAGGGTTGAGGATAGCACGCTAGGCTACTGTTCTAGCTGAGAGTGTAGTAGGCTGTTTGCGCTATAGCCTGAGCCAGGCAGTGGAATGCACAGTGCTGCAACCTGGCCTGCGCAGACTTGTCCTGGGGGGAGCTCTATACAGCCAGGGAAATATTAGTTGTTGTTTTTTTTCCGATTTCAGATGAAAGCTTAAAAATGATCTCAAAAGAAAATATTCGATATGGTGTATGTTCGGGGTGGATTGGGGTGTAGAGTCAGTGTAGCAATCACTGCCATGCGTGCCACAAGCACCTGACTCTATTAATTGAGAAAACCTGTGCTATAAAAGCGTGCGCGTGCGCAGCGTAGTAATATTACCTTAAGTAATATTTGATGAATCACTCACCTTGTATAGTTCCTTCAGTCGCGTTCATGTCCTTAAAAGAGTCCTTCTGTTTTCAGCGGTGCCACTCGTTGCGTGTTCAGGTAGATGGAGGTGAAGTGCCTCTCAGGCCACGCCTCAGCTTGACTTGCCCTTCGTACTTCCTAGTTCCCATCTGCAACTTGCTCCAACTTTAATGGGGGAGGAGATGAAAAGTTGACTAGTGAAATGATGAAATGCACACTTGTTTTGGAAGTTACAAGAAGTTAAAACAGAAGAATAGTTTGCCCTCTCAATCTCCAGACCTGATGTTAAGAAAGTAGAGTATGATATCCCTGCAAGGTTGTAGCCTATCAGTTATGTCAAGGCAAATATGCAAAGGTTGAGCAAGCAATCTGGCACAAATAGAGCAGAGATATCAGGGAGAGTTCTACTGGATCTCATCCCTTCATGAGATTTGGAATAAGGGCAGTTATAAAGGCAAAAGGTGGACAGGTTCTGAGGAAATATTTATATCACATTGAGAATTTTAAGCTATGAATAGGGTATTAATATAGCCCCTTAACATCACAATATGAGCGCTTTGTTACTGTGATAATGAACGAGTATTTGTGAAACCTATCACAGTAAATGGTTAAATAAATTTGTCCTAAGGGCATGCAAACTTTCGGACTGTATATATTCTGGGTAGTTTCTAAGATGTGAAAAGCCCAAAACCCTGTTTTCCAAATACTGTTTTAAATAAGCTGTTTAAAACAACTGTGTACTAATTAATCTAAAGCACATATTGCAACATCAGCCTTAGACCCAGTCATCTGAAAGTTTAGCAATACTGACATCTTGTGGCAGAAAGTGAAAATTTCCTCATTTGTTTTTACCTCATTGGTTAAATCCATAATGGCTAAAGGTTCGGTATGGTACCCGGTGTAATATATATATATATATATTCTTCGGTAGCATAGCAATGTAATGTAGGTTGTCATACTACACACCCATCATAGTACACATAAGAATACTGTAGTGTTCTTAATATATATAACTACAATAATTTCAGCATGTGATAGTGTGCTAAACTTTACCTTGACAGTCACTTTCTTAATAAATGATCATCATCAAGTACACATTTCATACCCCTGCCAGGTCTGCTTTTTTCTAGCCAGAGGATTCATTGTTCTCTGAGATTTACTTTATTTGCACCCATCCAAGCATTGCACATTGCGCAGATCTAGTGGAGCCTTCTATCTTTTATATACAGATCTTGTAACCAATCAAACCGAGCTAAACATTCAGGAATTGTTCCCCTTTTGAGGCTGTAAATAGAAATAGTGATGTACAGGATATAGCCAAAGGTTTATGGACACCTCACACTTATATATATATTCCTTTCACAAACTGCTACCACAGTGTTGGAATGACAGTTGTGTGTAGAATATTTGTATGTTGTAGCATTACAATTTACCATCACTAGAACTAAGGAGCCCAAACCTGTTAAAGTTGTGCATGTGTCCCTGTGCCCAAAGCGAGGTCCATGAAAACATGGTTTGCCAAAGGTTGAGTGGAGGAACCTGAGTGTCTTGCACAGAACCCTGAGCTCAACCCCACTGAACACGTTTAGGGTGAACTGGAATGCAGACTGCGCAGCAACATCAGTGCCTGAGCTCACTAATGCTCTTGTGGCTGAATGAGCACAAATCTCCACAGCCACGCTCCAAAATCTTGAGGAAAGCCTTACTACAATGTTGTTTGTGAATATAAATCTAAATCTGAATATAATAAGAGATAAGCTATGCAATACTGTGCAAAACATATAGCTGCACAAATTCTTTGTACAAATTTTATTATAGCTGTTTATTTTATGACTTCTGCAGTACTGAGTCAGAACAAAAACATTTTATATTTACAGACATTACTTTTCCAACCCAAAATTGGCTCATGCAGAAAAAATGTTTGTATATCAGTAAAGAAAGTAACGTATTACATAACAGACCACTTTTCAGACAAAAAGCATGATGAATAATGAAGGCTGCTGAGTTTTACATAAAAAAAAACAAGCAAGTGAGACAGATGAAGTCTCCAGAAAAACTGTCAAAGATTCTCCAAGATGCTCAGTAAAATTTAGCAGCCAATTTATTTAACAAACTGTGCCTGAGACTACTATGTTTTTGTTATTATTATTATTATGTATTTTTAAAAAGGAAATATTAGTCACACCCGGCTTTGACTTTGTTTAATGTATTACTGTTTACTGTTGTTTGTTTAGTTTATTACTGTATTTTTATGTAGACATGTTTAATTTCATTATTTTTGAAGGCATCTTTGCTTTTCAGCATTTCTTTGCATGTGCCTAAGACTTTTGCACAGTTCTATATGTGTAAAAACGCAACCCCTATCTGCCCTGATTTTTCACACCATCTCTATTTCCATGTGTAAGTGAAGCTTAAGCACCACCAAAAAATGTAATTCAACTCACACACTCCTACATTCTACGCCCTGCAGAATTCATTAACAATCATGACCTATAACATCGTTGTAGCTGTTTTAACTCATAGTTTAACTTGGCAGCTCTCCTCACGTTTTCTATTTTTCTGTTTCTTTTCTCCTTCCTTGACTGTACTGTTGCTGGTATTAGCCTGGATACGCTCCAGCTCAGACATATCAATCACGGCAGTTACATAAACAGACGAAATACACACAGATCACTAAGGTTAGTCTACAAATCCCTCAGTTACACTTTTTTACATAAGCTGTTTCACTGGAAAGGAAAGAAATGATCAGCACAGCCTCAAATCATATCCAGAGTTAAGTGTGACACTGACAGTAGTAAAAGGAGCAGTTTGCAGTTTTTAGGATATTCTGTGAGGGAATTCAGAATTGCGATTAAAACACTGTCAAACCTCTCCTTTCCCTCCAGATGACCCACTCCCCTTGAAGCTAAAAATATGCAATAGAAAATAATATTTAATATAAAATATGAAAAGACTGCACTTGACAGGCAAAAAAAGAGGCAGCCAAATTTCGGTCACTCATCTTAGAATAGTTTTAATATTTTTTTCCACACAGGACATCACAACAGAAAAAACTGAAGGTATGGCATCTATTAGGCATTTGTTGTTTTCCTTTGTTTCTGTTCCTGTTTTAGTCATCAAGAATCCAACAAGCTATATGCAAATCTCTCCAACTCTCCAACAGTCACCTTTTAGTAACGGTAGAAAAAAGAGGGGATTGAGGCACCTTTATATCATTTCTGACCATGGAAGATATTTGACTACTTGCTGAACAGGAGTTTCCTATCTCCTGCTCCAACTATACAAATTTCAGTTTGTGTAATTTCTTAAAGAGTGTATCATCTCTCATTTCTCATTTCAGATTTTCTATCCTGCAGTCGAAGTACACTCAAGTGAGAAGTGTGTAGCTGGAGTAGTGGACATATTTACCATATCATTATTACTACTAAGTTACATTATTACTACTATTACTACATTAATAATACTAATTATTAATAATAATTTACTACTGAAAAGCTTCTTTGTGACAATGTCCATGTTAAAAGTGCTATACAAATAAAATTGAACTGAACTGAACTGAACTGAATTGAATTGAACTGAATTGAATTGAATTGAATTGAATTGAATTGAATTGAATTGAATTGAATTGAATTGAATTGAATTGAACTGAATTGAACTGAACTGAACTGAACTGAACTGAAAGAGAGATGGAAGAGACCAAGACAGAAAGTGACACACAGAGTGTAAGGTAAAGACGTAGAACAAGATTTAAAAGTATGGTATCCTTGACTATACACAATAACAAGGAGAGAACAACCACTGTTTACTTGAAAAATATATGTGCTAACTAACAAACATGGTAAACAATGTGTAGATCTGTGCACAGCTCTGTTCTCATGAATCAAGTTCTGTAAGAATAAAACAAACAGAAAGGCTGTGGATTTGAAATTTGAGTAAATTACTGATCATTGTAAATCCCTGTCACTCTACAATGTGTGTATATAGTGCATATAGAGATTTTCTCTATTTGGAATAGACAGCAATGTAAAAGGTATTTTAAAAATGAAGGGCTAAGAGCACCATGCGTACGCTTTACAGCAGACAACCACGTCACCATCAAATTGAACTGGGAGACATTTTTACAAATTAACCACACACAAACCATTTCTATGCCTCTCTAAATCCTGTAAATAAAAAAGGTGAATTAAAAAAGAAAGATGAAATTACAGCAAATCCCAAAATGATCTGTTGAAATGATGAGCAGCACCCAAATGCCAAGAACAGAAACAAGCAAGAATGAAAGTAGATATTTTGAGGAAGAATTGATGTAGCAGCTGGAAGCTGAATTATAGGATATTAATAAAAATTTGGATGTGCATGATGATGATGTGTACCTGTTACTTCAGAATTCTGACTTGCTGTCTCGACAGTTTCTTCCCCAAAGACAGCGGAAAAGTTATATTTCCTCAGAAGCGGAAATGCATGATTGACTCAAACAAATGAGACTGCGGTGAGAGTCACAGCAAGCCGCAAGACACACATATACACACACATTTTTTTTTTTTCCCCTGTAAATAAAAGCAGGAATTTTTTGTTCAGGATGCTGATCTAGATCCTTAGGCACATATATTTTATGGTAAATCTACTTTATTCATACTGATGGTAGTTGTTTTTCTTTGAGTGTCTTTTCTACGTTCTCCTGTAATCTGGAAAAACCTAGTCGAAATGTTGTCAAAATTTTACCTGTCCCAGATTTGAACTTACTAGGTTTTGCTTCTTCATATTTCCATACTAAAATGATGAAAATCCATTCCTGGTGGCAGTTTTTGATCAGGAAGAACTAGTTTTTTGAGGAGTTTTCCTCAGATTTCTCAACTTTGCCTTTGCACTTACTAGGTTCTTCCAGATTACAGGAGCGCTGGCACCACAGCACAGCCATGACATACACTCATCATTTTATTCAATAATGTCCTCTACTGAGTTGGAGAATGTGATCTGAGGAGTCAGAGTAAAAAAAGATTCAGTTTTGCTAGTGCAAGCCAGAGTGAAGACATGGGGTTCCTCTGAGAGGCGTGCTGGATGTGTGCTTCAGTGCGTGGGGAAGATGAGTGATACCTCTACCAGCTGATTTAGAATTTTCAGCTTTTCTTACTGTTTCTTTCTGCACTTCATCTCTGACAGCTCAGCTGAAACACATGCTCTGACCTACAGATTAAGCTGTTCCTAAACCTAGATTTGCACCTTTATTTGGCTTATATTTTGCATAGAACCAACTGATTTATGTCATCAACAACAAAAAAAAAAAAAAAATATATATATATATATATACATATATAAATTTCTTGCTTGCATATTTTCGAACTACAGTCAGCATAAAGCACAGGAGAGAAGGCTGACTGACGGCTAAAGGCACAAAGTTTTAGAAAACTAGAGACTAATGCTGGTTTTATTTCACCCCTCCTGACCTCCAGGTGCAGTGAGAATCACCTGGACACCTTCTTGGCTTTAACAATGTTACAAAGTGATTTATGATTCAGAAGTTTTGATAAATACTGCTGTCATACAGCTTTCTTTCTTTGAAACTGGGCACCAGTTCCTGTAGTCAGGAAAAGTTCCTCCATTCTTCTGATTTTGTGAAGTACAAATCCCTTGCTGATATAATGTGGTCAGAGCTCATCATCTATACTTACTCCATGATTCTTTTGGGAGAATCTATAGGAGATGTAGTACGGGAAGAATGCTGAGAACTTGACTTGGGTTGAAGTTCTGGGCAGCATTTGCTTTGTGGTACATAGCCAGGCATGCCTCTGTTGTGGTAGATAGGACTGTGAAGGTTTGGGAGTGGAAAGGTGAGAATTTATTGAAAGTTAGCTAGAAGTAAGGTGAAGCTTCAGGCATGATCTTTCTCCAAAACATCAGCTGTCCAGCAAGGGGGTGTTTTTTTTTGCCAGTAGATGAGTTCTGTATCAACAATTACAGAATTACAGAACAATCGTTTTGAATTACAGAATGCTTCAGAAATTGAGATGATGGTTATTAGACTATCATCATGATAATGAGTGGACATGCGTCTCTGTTCGTTGTGGGCTAAGTTCCCCATTAATTAAGATTGAAGTGGTTAATCATGACATTCATTTTAATTATGCACTTTAATTATTATTATTATTAACATTAATATGTTGGTAAGACTTTACAGTACAGTTCCTTAATTAATGCTTAAGTACTTAGCAGTAAGTAATCAATTGTTACCATAATAGTTGTTCAATAATTACTAATCACTACTACAGGCTACTATGTTGACTAATATTACATAAGTTATAAAATGCTAACAACTTGTTATCCAGTTTTGAACCACTGTGTTATCTACTTTGTCCTAACTTTGTAATTACATTAGGTATTAAAGCATTAAATACTGAAAGTTAATTCATGTTACCTAATATTGTTGCTCTTTATTTGGATACCAGTAACTGCTATCCGAAATTGGATAAGAAGTCATTATAATTTTGTCAGAAAATCGGTGACGAGCAGACCAATTTATTTATCTACCACAAGTCATTACCATTTTGACAGCATAGTAATTTGTTATTAGTTACTAAATCATTACAGTTCAGTCAACCTACTAGTTCATTGCATTGATTAGTACTTATTGAAGAACTACTGGGGTAACACCTGATTAGTTAGTAAGTGTTTAAGCACTAATAAAGGAACTGTACTGTAAAGTTACCAACATGTTCAATGCAGAAAGTAGAAGAAAATCCTTGACCAAACTATTTCACACTATTACATAATTTATTCTAACACTATTTTTCCCTCTAACAAACTAGTTAGAGGCATCACAATCCTTGCATCATTCATGTATTAAATGCACACACGAACACACATATACACATGCGGACACACAAATTAATGTAGGTGGTCCATCTCTACACATCGCTGTTTTTCCCCGGTGAAGGGTCATTTTAATTGCCTCTAGTCACCACTTCTTCATAGCGTGCCAACCCCATATTACAGAGGAGGACATCACACCTGTAGTATCCAAGTCTCCAATTACAGCCTCCTCTGCCTTTCAGAGAACAGCGTGCTTATTATCGCTCCGGCTGTCCTCTAATGCACACTGGGACATTGTAGCTGCTTTCTCCACATCATCATTTAATTAGACTACATTACAACAGTGACAAGCTGACAGACACAACCTCCAGTCCTGTTAGTCACAGTTGAACTAATGATACTAGCCCAGAGATGCACTCAGCCTCCTGTTTACAAGTATTATACAATCCACAATCACACAACAGTGCAAATGTGCATACACAAGTAGACACATGCTGAACAACCTTATCTGTGTGTTATTAGGAAACATATAGGCTATACAATATGGTCTAATTCAACTATTCATAATGGGTAACTGTATAGATTTTTGGTGTGTTATTGGCATAATTGGCAAAAATATTAAATGAATAGAGAATTAACAGAGTAAAACTACATTCTGATAATACATTGAGTAAATATTGAAATATGATTTTCTTTTTTTTTTTTAAATGCATAAAACCTAAATTCAGTCCATGGAAAATTTGGTAATATCAGGATAGTACAGTATATTTGAGGCGGTTTGGGGAATGTTAGATATGGCTTGTTTGAAGTCTGGAAAATAAACAAAATTATGAAAAATCAGATGATGACCAGATGATGATTTTACCCAAACAACATGAAAAGGTTTTTTTTTTTGTTTTTTTTTTCAGACAACTTTCCAACCTTTTCTTGGCAACTGCCTGCAAAGAACACATCTAGTAGAGAGCCAGTACATATAAATGCCTTCAGGTTTTTGGATAGTCACATGCCGTAACAAAACGGACATAAAACTAATCAATTCAGATTGTAATCAGATGCCAGCTGTCATAATGTCTGTGATACTCTTGTGCCATAACATAAAACAGAAACATGTGTATAAACAAATGAAAGCAGCAAAGTTAAAAAAAAAATGAAATGATAATAACAAGAACAAGAAATTTAATCAGCAAAACTGACTAAATAAATTCCCACTGATGTTTGCATGAACAGAGATCAGTCGAGTGTAGAGGCAATGACTAGGCTTGTGTTTAAATGCTGTGTGCGGATTTTACCTTAGGTGATGAGACAGAGAGCCGTGGGGATTATGCTGACAATCAAAGTAAGAACTCATTTCCCACGGTAGATTTAACATTCTTAAATATTTGTCAGTTTTTGCTTTTCATAATTAGGTTAGGTTGTAAATGAAGAAGTAGGTAGAAATTGTGAACAATGAAACTGGGCTGGAATCAGTAATCGCAATTTTTCCTCCATTTTCACTTTTAGGAGTAACCAGACCGTAAAATTCTAAAACTTTATGTCTGGTTGAGAAACAGGCAAAAGAGAAACACATTTCTGTCTTTATTTTAGTAAAGTATATATATATACTATATTGTACAACTGACAGAATGAAGGGTTTTCCTGGGCCACCACACATATGAGGAAAACAAATTAACCTGGAATCAATTTAATTAACATCCATCCATGCATTTTCTATGTTGCTTATCCAATGCAGGTCACAGGGAAGCTGGAGCCAATCCAAGCTGACTTCAGGCTAGAGGCAGGATAGACCCTGGATAGGTCGCCAATCTATCGCAAGGCTAACACGGAGAAAGATAGTCATTCACACTCACATTCACACCAATGGGCAACTTAGAGTAGCCAGTTGACCTAATCTGCATGTTTTTGGCCTGTGGGAGGAAACTGGAGCACCCGGAGGAAACCCACACAGGCCCAGGGAACGTGCAAACTTCACACAGAAAGGAAAAAGGTTGTCACAAAGTTGTCCAGGGATCAATCTTCTATTGCATTAACATTTCATATGATATTTAGAGTGTACTACTTAAGACATATACAGCAGATCATCAGTGTACTGTATGCTGCTTATCTCCATCACTGCAGTGGCAGAGCAGCACCAGACGGGGGGAGTAACCACATATGGATTCACTGCAATAAGAAAACAGACAGTAAGCCCTCATATAATAGAAAAAGAAGATTTTACACATGACTCTAAGATGGGGTGAAATTTGGGTTAAGGCAGCAGAATCAGAAAAAGAAGAATAAAAAGTGCTAGTTTATTATTAATTGCATGATTTGCATAAATGATATATCTCAGCACTGTTACATGCATAACTGACCCACTTCTCTTCCCTTCTCCATAGCTGTTTTGTTGAGGACATGCAGAACTTGCTGCCATGTTGTTAACCATCATCTACACACCCCATGTTTCATGATACTGTGGTGGAATATCATGACTTGTACTGTATTGTAGGTCCTTCTTTACTGAAATCAAAGTGACGCTTTTCTCATGTCCAAAGGTTGTCCAGTCACAGCACTCTGGGAAATAGATAAATATACAGAAGCAATGTGCAGGGGACAAAATAATAGAAACGCGTCATGAAAGAGGATCTTGACTTTGAATTGGTTAAACCACACTGAAAAAAAAAATAATAATAAAATAAAAGCAACAGGCAGAAGTATATGCATAAATCTTGATTTCTTAGAGGATTTTTTTTGGTAGGTAAGACCAAAATTTTAATATATACTGGGTCAGGTGCACTCTGTGATGCAAACACTGTTTCATTATCTTATCCTCATATCCTAGGGTGGTCACTTACATATTGCTAAAATTACTCAAAAGCAATGTGATGAATGCCAGAATTAAGTCTAGTTCTACCAAGTCCTACCTAATCACAAGATTTAAATATCATGTGATGATCTGGAAACACATGTAAGCTAAAAGTAGCTTTCTACCTCATTTATCCCTAAGAGAACTCAAATATTTTTTTCATGAACAATGATCCAATATTCCACCACAAACCATTCAGGACAGCATGACAGCATTCCAAGAAGGATTGGAAGCTGTTCTGGAGGCACAGGATAACCCTACTCTGTGTCAACTTAAGTTAACTTAATATAGCCCCTGGTCCTGGCCCATGAGGAAATGTACTGTATAAAAAAAAAAACCTTACGTTTATACACAGATATTTTGAAATTGGCATAATTGTGTTTCCATCATTGACGGACAATATGTAACGTACATAGAGCAAAGCAAAACTATGAACGTTATTCACTAAAAAACAGACCCGATGACTTAATGTAGTTTCATAATTGTATTTAAAGAAAGATTATCATCATCACAGTCTTCTAGTTTTCATTATTCAGAGTCAGTGAGTCCTTTGACCTAAATGTAGTGCATGGCTTTGTTATATAATGTTAGAAAAATTTTAATTAAGACAATGTTTTTAATCATGTATTAATCATGTTTTTGAACTAAGATGGAATGATTTAATGTAATTTCAGATAAATTTTAATGAGGGGTGGTGGTATGGGGGCTTGAGGGGCATAACAACTAAGAAGCAAAGCTGAAGCATAAGTTTGTTTACAAATGTCAACCCTTAGTGGAAACATTATTTTTCCCCACTTTGGGGAACAATATAATATAAGGTCCACTATGTAGGATTTTGAGGGTATCTAATAACAGAAATGGAGTATTATTTAGCACAGAAAAAGCAATGACAATATGTTACTCACAAACCTGTGACATTTGTGGTGACAATTGTCTATTTATATGACACATCAGCCTATGTAGTAACATAACACAGCAATAATATTCTCCTCATCTACCATCCCTTCTTCCCTAGCACTCTGTCTCCTGGTGAGAGCAGAGCGAAACAGGGCTTTAGGTGAGCATAGCAGTATTTGGCACTCATTCAAACAAAGATTCACCTTCATTCTCTCTGACTACTGGATTACCCAGCACCATGTATCTCCCATTCACTCTCCCTCCCCTCTATCTATCTTTTATCTCTGCTCCTATTCAGCCAATGCTCAGTGGGGGCTCTCCCGCAGCTCTCAGCATTGCTCCCTGACCTTTCCTGGGCCGTCTGTTTGCTCTCTCCTGGGAGGAAGGCATGGGCATCCGTTAAAGCTCAGTGACTGCTCTTTTACAAACCACGTCTGCCCCCTCTCTCTGTTTTTCCAATTAAAACACATTAAAGTTTCAACTGAATTGACGTCTTTAAAAACGAAGGAGAGTAAAAGCATTGATCCAGTCTCATCCAGTGATGGTTTCCACTCCCACTTCCAGAGATGACTAGATGGGAAAAACGTCTTCCTGTCATCCAGTGGATGGACTCACAGCTGTTTGAACTGAGAATTGAACTTGTTTGTTCTCAAATGTCATAAATGTGATTGAATCAAGCTCGAATAAACCTGACAAATAATAAAATACTTTATTATACCATACCATGATTAACAGTTAATGTAAATCAGAATAATTTATTTTTGCCCTCATGTACATAATATTAACTGGATCCTAGCTTTCTTCCATCATTGAAATGAGGTATAGTGGTCATAAAACTATAGAAAAGTGTTTCTTAATTTAGCACTCTGAATCCTTAAGAACAATGGATTCCAACCGAGTGCTGAGAAGTAGACAGACAAGATGGATATTCCTTCAGTGTAATTAGGTTGTTTAAGCTCATGCCAGAATGCAGCAAACCTACTGCTAGTAATATAGTTCAGACTGAGGGTCCTAAGATTAGACTGCAGCCAGTGTGCTCTGCAGTGTCTCATTTTTTCCCTTCTCCTATACACATTCTCTATCTTTAGCACAAGGTAATAAAAAAAAAAAACTGGACTGAGTGACATAGTATGTTTTAGGTCTGCAGGTAATACAAGATCTCCATGTTCCCTGCAGAAACCCTGACAGTCACACCATGACACGTTGTTATTTCATCACCTCAGAGATTGCTGACATCTAGAAAGGTCAATGAGGAGGATCTTCTTGGTGATTCTTTTTGGGTGAATTTGACTTTCTTAGGTTGTCCTTTCAACTTTTCTCTGCACATGAGTTACAAGGTGCTTTCAGGGTTCAACATCTAATCTAAGGGTTCCATTTAAAAATAATATAATGCTAAGATTTAAAGTCTCAGCATGTCTGGCAGACATCTAGTAATGGACCAACTCATGAACCTGAAACTAAATCCCAGCAAGGCCATGCTCTCATGTCACCATTTCACTAACCAAGAACGAAATCTAAAAAAAGAAGAAAAAGAAAAAAACTTGTACTCCCTTTTCATTAGTATACTACCTTCTTGTTATACGAACTAACAGCATTTTAGCATAATGGTATTCAAAGATCTTGATATATTTTACTAGCATGAAGATGTTATTTTGGATTGCACCTATAAAACACTCCAGTAACTCCCTCTTGGTTGTTCATCTGTGTATCAGCCCTGTGATCAGAACTGGTGAGCTGTACAAGGTGTACCCTGCCTTGATCTCGGCTGAAGTCAGCCGGGATTAGCTCCAGCTTCCCCCGTGACCCTTACATATAAGCGCTATGGATAATGGATAGATGGATGCATTTGTATGTAAAATACCTGGCTGTGTTTTTGTTCCCTCTGTAAATAATAAGTAAGGGATAAAAGTACAGTTAAAATATTCTTTTCCACCAAGACTAAAATAGACCAACTTGAGCTTGAGGCCTGTTACTAATTCATTTGGCAGGTGGACATTTACAGCAAAAAGTTTTGTAGATACTCCACTATTGGCTGGTGCTTGCTGTTGCCAGGGAAACCAGTTAGCATGCATGGTTCGATGAAGAAGGTATCACCAAGGAATCAGAGGTTATAGATCAATTAACATACTTGTTTTGGCTGGATGCTGGGCTTTATGTATTTTTGGTAGAATTCTTTTTTTTTTTTTTTTTTGAAATACTGCAATCCTGCAATTCCCTAAAATGCCCAAATATACATATAAAAAAGCAGAAGGATCTAGAATAAATCCTCTGACAAGATAATTTAGCAATGTGACAAAATGCTGCAAAAGCAAATTCACATAGTTGTAAGCCATTATTGCTTTGTACTACACAAATGCTCCACTCTCATTCAGGTCTCATAAAACAAGACATGGCAGTAAATTTAGACATTTCTCACATTCAGATTTAACTGTTTGCTCAGTGGAAATTGATTAGGCATGACAAGGTGGTCTTAGCCAATTAGGAAACTATGCATGTTTCCTAAAAACTGTTTCTGTATACATGGAGAGGAGTGCTTAGTGAGTTGGCAGTGTCTGCTATAACAGTTTACATCACAAAATAAAACTGCTGCAGGAAATCATAAAGTAGCCACACATTTAGGATTAACACATTCTTAAAGTCTTAAAGTTTCATGGCCTTTATAATTAAATCTTTAACTCACTCTCATGGTATAATCAGAAAGAGCTCAAAAATAATCATACACATGGATTGACTGCAAGCTTTTAAAGGACAGTAGGAGTAATGAGGCAAATAAAATAAAGTATTTGTGGTATATATGAGTAAGGTTAATCATCAGCATTATAAAGTACACAGTAAGTCAGAAGTAAGTATGAAAGTCTCAAATTCTGTACAATTTCACAAAGCTACACTATTGGAACACAGGATGGCATAACACACTTGTATGAAAATCCTATCTGTCCTTTTCTGCATACATGAGCCCACAGATGTCCATGATTAGTCTCTGGCTATGATTGGCAGAATCTCACACTGATCTTTGAAATCATTTTTTAATTTGATGTAGCAAGTGTAATAATACCATCAAATCAAAACTCAGGTGGAAAAGAACGTTTCATTTAAAATAACAAATACGTAATTTATATTTAGTGTCATTTATTTAGCTACCGGACAATAAAGCTAACATTAACTCTACATAAAACATTACAGAACAATTATCATTTAATTGTTGACTAAAAGCTACTTCATGCCATCCATACAAAAATGCAATTGCATTAACTTAACATTTTGAAGGTAGACATGGAGAGTATGCCATACCGCCCAACATACAGGAGGGCAGATAGCATTATCCTATAACCACATAGAAGGAATATTTTTTGTTTATTTTGCTATATAGCAAGATCTGTGCAGTAGCTCAATGCTAATAGCAGCTGGTTACAAATTAACTGTGTTCCTTTAATACAGCATCGACACTGTATAAATTAACCAATTTCACATCTTGTTGCCTTCAGTCACAACAACTTTGTGAGTTAATTAAGTTAGAGTGGGCAGTTTCGGTGAGATATGTGCTTTTTTTACTTTCCTTACTATAAATGCCAGTTTGTGTTCAGCATGTGGTGGGGAAGCTAGCAAACTGAAAGGGTTCTAATTAGGAGGCATGCCTCAACATGTAAGAGACAATCATAGAGTGCCCTATCTATTATCCCATTGTATCAACAGACTGGCTTACAGAGAGTAGATTTTCATTGTTATGCCATTTCATAGCTCCCAATAACAAAATATAGAATATCTATCTATCTATCTATCTATCTATCTATCTATCTATCTATCTATCTATCTATCTATCTATCTATCTATCTATCTGTCTATTTATCTATCTATCTATGTGTGTGTGTGTGTGTGTGTGTGTGTGTGTGTGTGTGTGTGTGTGTGTGTGTGTGTGTGTGTGTGTGTCAAGAGAGGGAAGATGATCAGGACTGAGGGAGTGGAGTTGCCAGATGGCAAAATAGCAGATATACAGGACAGATACCTTGGAATCAATTAACTTGGAATTCTACAGGCCAATGGGAATCAGAATGAGGTTACAAGGAGATCAGCCACAGCCAAATATCTCCAGAGGGTCAGACAGGTGCTCAGAAGCCAGCTAAACGGTAGGAATAAGATCCAAGCCATCAACATGTATGAACTACCAACCATCAGATACCCAGCTGGAATAGTGAACTGGCCACAGGAGGAAATAGATGTCAAGACACGGAAACTCCTCACGATGCACAGAGGGTTCCATCTGAAGTCCAGCTCCCTTAGACTCTACAAACAAAGAACAGAAGGGGGACAGAGGAGGAAGAGAAATTATCATGGGAGACCATGCTCCTCCATGGAATTTACCACCACCTGAAATAGGAAGTGGCTGACATCGGGAAATCCTACCAGTTGATAGAAAAAGCAGGCCTGAAGAACAGCACAGAGTGATCATGGCAGCACAAGAACAGCCCTTAAGCACCAGATCGGTAGAGGCAGGGGTCTACCACAGTAGGCAGGTCCCAAGGTGCAGGCTGTGCAAAGATGCCCCTGAGACTGTCCAGTACATAGTAGCTGGGTGCAAGATGCAGGCTGGGACAGCATATACTGAAAGGCATAAACATCTGCACCAAGTATGGGCTAGAAGTTCCCAAGTCCCAATGGGTGACACCACTGAAAGTGATTGAGAACAACAGAACTAAGATCCTGTGGGACTTCAAGTTCCAGACAGACAAGCAGCTGCTGGCCAACCAACCGGACATAGTGGTGGTTCATAAGGAGCAGGAAACAGCATTACTGATAGATGTGGAAATCCCAGTTTA
Source organism: Notoglanidium macrostoma (assembly GCA_030068235.1). Lineage (NCBI taxonomy): Eukaryota > Metazoa > Chordata > Actinopteri > Siluriformes > Auchenoglanididae > Notoglanidium > Notoglanidium macrostoma. The sequence goes on from JAQQZR010000020.1 coordinate 4,854,475, forward strand.
CAGTAACATCAGGAAGAAGGAGCATGAGAAGATCGAGAAGTACCAAGGCCAGAAGGAACAACTGGAACAGATGTGGAAAGGGAAGACCAAAATGATCCCAGGGGTAATAAAAGCATTAGGGGCTGTGACTCCCAAACTTGGAAGGTGGCTCCAACAGATTTCAGATTCAACAACTGAGGTCTCTGTCCAGAAATGTGCCGTTCTAGGAACAGCTAAGATACTGTGTAGAACCCTCAATCTCCCAGGCCTCTGGTAGAGGACCCGTGGTTGAGGAAGATATACACACATACCACTGTGATGGTAGGGGAGGATAAAGCAGGTTTGTATATATATATA
>JAQQZR010000020.1:4860183-4879489 GCA_030068235.1 Notoglanidium macrostoma
AGATAGAGCGAGAGAGATAGAGAGATAGAGAGAGAGAGAGAGAGAGAGAGAGAAGACCCCCATGCTCAGAATTGTAGAATCTAAACAAATACTGATGCAGGAGGATCATATGTCAAAGTGATTATATCCCTCACCTGTGAAAAGTGTAAATTCTTGTCAAGGTTATACTGGTGGTTGAACTATTTAACTGACAGTATTATTATGAACAGTGCCTGGCTGCATATACTAATTCCACCGTTTTGAATAAGCAGAGTAAAAAGGGAAGCAAATACAATGTGACATAAATAAGAGGAGTACAGAAAGACTTTTGGTACCAAGACTACTTTAACTTACACTATGGATTAAATCTTAAATGCAATCTTAAATGCATTCCTCTCACAGCAAGACGGTTCTAGGTTAAAACTTCATAGATGACTGGGGCCTTTCTGTGTGGAGTTTGTTATGTTCTCCCTGTGTCTGCATGGGTTTCCTCCAGGTGCTCTGGTTTCCTCCCACAGACCAAAGACATGCAGATTAGGCCAACTGGCTACTATAAATTTCTCATCAGTGTGAATGTGAGTGTGAATGGTTGTTTGTCTCGCTGTTAACCCTGTGATAAATTGGCGACCTGCCCAAGGTGTACCCTGCCTCTCATCTGAAGTCAGCTGAGATTGGCTTCAGCTTCCCCATGATCATGATGAATAAGCCCTGATGGATGGATACATATCTCAGGCCACTCATCTTCTCCCCACTACCATGATAATTTGTTTCCCTGTGGTTACCTGTCTGTCTAGTATTTCTCAAATATGTTTCTTTTGAATAAAAAAAGGTTTCCCAAATAATTATTTGCAATTTCTGCTAGATAAGTAACTGACAAAAAAACAAAAAAAAACCAATAGATATGTGATAAAATAATAATAATAATAATAATAATAATGAAGAGTATTTTGTAATATGTAGCTCAGTAATATCTTAAATGTGGTTTAGTGTCTGATACTATCTACCTGTAAGTAGTTATGAACCATATAACTAGTATTACAGTTGGCATAATTTAAAGACCATACAAAATATTACATTTACATAAAGTTTGCAGATCAAATAAGTGCCAGGTTGCTATGGGATGACTGAGAAACATCCATCATTTCAAAGGTATAGCAGAAAGACATTTCTGACATGGTGTGCTTGCACATTTAGCTTAATAAGATCCTATTGCTCTGTGTGCTTTGCTTGTCCCTTTTGTTCAGGCAAATACTGAAAAATGTTTCACAGTTCCCATAAAGTATTTTTTGATTTTTGTTTGCATTTACTAGCCATTAAATGTCATTGACCAACTCCAAGATTTCAACATTTCCAAATCATGGGCAGAATGGGAATATACTGCAATAAACACTGCAGTGTTTAGCCCTGCTTTTGGTGTTTTTAATGTCTAACTTCACAAAGTCTTCAAAACATCCATTCAGTGTAAAAGGATTGGAAATACTCTTAATAAATGAAAGTCTAATTTTGTCCAGCTTGTTTTAATTTGGTATATAGCATGAGGTGTGACTGTGCAAGAGACTTCACTCACTGATAGCAGTGAACCATGTTCATCAGGCTAACCAGTTATTCTAGAAAAGATTGCTTTCTTTTCATATAGATGGATCAGGTGGATAAGAATGATTAAGAATATGTCTTGGTCATTGTAACCATGGATACTCAGCTGCCTGGTCAGAAAATATTGCTGTGTTGCAGCTCAGTAGTAATGGCGCACACTGTAGTTCTTGGTTAATCTAAGCTTATTCAAAGACTGTCTTGGTTCCAATTATGACAAATGATGCCTTTAAATTTAACCTCATTATCCTGGGTTGCTTGTGTTTGAACTCTACATGTGGAAACTTCTGATTCTTAATTGTATCTTAGACACTTTTTGATGTAAGTCTGGGGACAAAAAGAAAAGGCAAAAAAATATGAAATTTTAAATAATTAACTAGATATGGTTTTTATAAATAGATAGAGTCTAGGGGAATAAAGTAAAAAAGAGTTTGTTTATTTACATCTATTACACACATATAGTACATGTACTTTATATATTATTGGGAACACGAGTGAGGATAGAGCTGACACAAACATCATAAAGGTTTGGGCCAAGGGAAATACACCAAGACAGTGCAAAAGGAAAGAAAACACAATAAAAACAGGCTACTCTAATGGAGAAGATTCCATGACAGTCCAAAACTAATCACACCAGTGAAAACAAATGATGTTACAGTTACTGCTTTTCAGTAGTAACATGCAAAAAATGTAGCACACTGAAAAGCAAAAGCTTCATTTGACTTTCGCAGTATGGTGCCATTCTGAAATGTACTCACTATATAATCATTATCCTATGCCTTGTGGGTGTGGTTGTAATTTGAAAAATGAAGGAATTGCTGCCCATATAAATGAATGCCCTTTATAATTTCTTATTGGCTGATTGCTTCTTTATTCCTACTGTACTGATGGTTGTACTTTTTTCATCTTTATCAGTTTTTTGGATTTACTACAAAAGCATGATAAATGTTATTATGTTCAGCAATGTTGTGCCTTCAGACATTAACAAGGAGGCCTTTATTTATGTTCTTAATGAGGATACTTTTAAAGAGAAATAAATCTCTCATGTGTACCACTTAACTAGTCATGCCTTTCTCTATGAAGAAGATTCCATGCTGGAGCGAGATTCTCAGACATATTCACGGCAGTGGAAAAAAATGTGAAATACAGTACAAAGCTGTATGGTAGCTCATTAGTGACATGCAGAAAACATACCATACTGATAAACAAGATATTTATTGTGTTGCTCTTGCATCACTTCTTCACTTCAGTGAAAACAACCCGCAGGGGACTAACAAAAACTTTTTGATATATACTTATGTTCTAAAAAGGGATTTCAGCTAATTGGCAAAATTGGCCAAAAAAAAAGCTAATTACAGTAGGCTACCCTGTTCAATGACCCTTAACACAACAATGGGGCACAAAGATGCATACACACTGGCAAACTCAAAAGTAAAAAAATGCTAAATCCTCAGCAAAAATCAGATTTAAATGAATCCTACAGTGACACTTATAAAGCAAACACTTTTCCAATGTTACCTGCTGGGCATCTGGATGGACACACTTTTGTGTGGTTACTAGCAAAGATGAACCAAAAGCTCTGAATGGCTGAGAGCTCTGATTAGCTAAAGCTGATGTAAACAAATACCGGCTCTCTATTAGTGCATCATCCAAATACATGCTGAATTGACAGGTAACATGACTGGCAACCAAGTAACAATGCCTTCTTTGTCATGAGTGGACAGATGTTGGTGGTCCACATCATCTATAATTTTTTTATTATTTTAAATCTTGTTTTCAAAGCCTGGGATACCGGTCAGATGAGAGATTAACTGACAGTTAATAGAATCTGAGAAGAACCCAAAACATTGCAAAATGTATTCTGACTCATTATTATTACTTGAGGTATCATACTGAGGAATTGTGATTTTAAACCCATCAGCTCAGTGATATACACCCCGCCGAGTCAGCAGATCAACTCTCATCAACTCCAACTCCCACTTACTTTTTCTGCATACAAGGGATAGAAGGCCCTGTCGTTTAGCATTACCTTAGAGTGTCCTCATTAGATCTGTCCCAGATAACAATTCGTTAACCGCCATCTCCAGACAAAAAACAATAACCTGTGCACACAGTGTTCAAAAGAAACACACTATCATTTAGTGTTAAGCAAAACTTATAGCAGCATAAAAAAAATCATTTTTAAAATCATAACAAAATAATTAATAATAAAAAATTATAATTTAACATAACTATGATAAGTTATGATTAGATTAGTTCATAACTATACATTTAGTAGACAGTAATCAGTTTTGAATAGTCAGTCAAACACATACGCACATGTTCTTACAAAACAGTGTTATACATTTAAATAAAAACAGATATAGACAAATCAGACTATAAATGTACCAATACATATGGCACCATTACCAGGATGAATAGCAATATGTTTCACAGAATCGACAGGACGTGAAACATTTTGATGTGCTAATTAGATTAAAATAAATCATTGGCAGTCTGCCTTTAGAGATCTGGCAGGCAGCACTGCATCCCACTCAAGTTAGTATTTAAACAAGAATCCTTTATTTTTCTGCAAAGACTGTGTTATTTGGCAAAGCATGATATGATGTTAAAAGATGTGGGGAGAGCAAGATATTCTGAGAAAATATGATATTCTCTCACACTCTCACCAAGCATCTTCCGTCACCAAGCAAATAAAGAGTAACAGTAATTTAATATCAAGGCTTCACTTCCCTCCCTAAAATTATTTCCACACTATCATAACTGTGACAGTGCTGAGCATCATGTAGGTGGTACTTTCAGTTCCTCAGAAAAGCAAAGCTCTAAAAATACAACAATGCACAATATACTGTGCATTGTGCGCCCAGAATATTCTGCATGGGATGTCTGGAATGCTATTTCAGAGAATTATGTGAAGAAGCAATCTTCCGTGTTATATAACATGTCATATTAACTAAGGTTATATTCTGTGTAAACCAATTAGGTGGTCAAAGAGAATTAAAGCTAGAATGCATATGCAGAAGGGCTAGTTCAGTGCAACAATGCCAGAAGTTGCCAAAACGCATATAATAATTCACCCACTAGAATGTTCTGCCAAGAATTCACCCACTAGGATTTTCTGCAGTACATGCCGCTCTTTACCCCACTCACTGCTACTAAATTAAGGGCTAGTAGAGGAGCAATAGTGAAGCTGGCATCTCAGTTCCTGACTTTATTTAGAAGTATTGAAGAACATCACTGTAGCCATGCAGTGTTGGCCAACAGTGTGCAGGTTAAACCACTGAGGGTTTTATGTTAAACCACAAATGTTGCATGTATTAATGATTGGTTAGAGTGTTTATCGATTATGGGGCTAATCAAACATTCTCTTAGCAATTGGTTACAAGATACAGCATGATTGTAAGACTCACAAAACCTTAATGTATTATTGTTTTCCTAACTTATTGTGAATTGTGCATATCTCAGACAATTATGTGAACTATATGCATATCCCAGTAAATTATGTGAAAGTTTTCACAAATGCATTACAATATTGTTTTTCGACAACCACATTCCTCTTTGGGACGTCATGAAGACATGCAAAGTCACCCCAGCATCATTTTAACAAGCAGAAGCGTCAGAGTTGGACAGATCCAACATCATGTTACAGTTTCTCCATGTTAAAGAGTCCTTGGCAGAAATGACAGGAATGTCAAACTCAGGTCCTATTAGAGCTTTTTGTGTTTTTCCTCATCTAATACACTGAACTTAGCCCAATGATGGTAATTTAGCTTATGAGTTGTGTCAGGTGATGTTGAATGTGGTAGGATGTTGAAACTCTGCCTTGCTGAAGCCTTCCGGGACTGGAGTCTCAAACCCTTATTTTGTCAGCTAGTCCTACTTACACTTATCAGAGTTACAGTAAAAACAGTCATACTTACTAAACATGATGCAATGGCAAAGAAGCATCATGAAACAATGAATCTTAGAATCTCTGCTCTATTTACATATAGCATAAAGGGCAGGAGGAAATTGTGAACACATTGTACAAAGGAACAATTTGGTTCTGGAATGAAATAACTGGTTGTTTGAATCATCAGAAAGCTGATTATAGGTTCTGTGCCTCAAGTCAAAAGCCGACTGAACAGAGGCTTAAGGCAAAGGCCTACAAGATAATGTATAAACCTTGCCATCAAGTAATCTAACTGTGCTGTCAGGATATCCTGTTAAGAAAGATTATCTAATTCACTCGATGACTGTGGGACACTGTGTGAAATAAGTCTCACATTTTACTGTGTCAAGCAAAGGTTTGGAGCAATAGTTCAGGTATTCATTACTTTTCTGATGCTATTTGAGAATAAGGATTGAGAATATTACGGATGTTTCTACCTAAATCTGCTAATAGTAAATTTCATTCACCTACCAGAATAATTTATACCAGCAACCTCCAGGGATGGTGTTTAAACACCTGAATACTTGTGTGCATGTACTCTCATGCTGATACACTTACTATAAAGTTATGTGGCAACCATATAACTTCTATTATAAAATATCATCGTCAGCAGCTATCCATCCCTTTATTCTTCTCACCTTGGACACACCAGGTCTTTTTGAATATCTTGGAGCAATCTTCCCCACAGCTTGTGATTACACACAGTGGTGCACGTAACCTGTACTAAAAAAGGCTATGCAGACTGCTATCAACTTCTCAATTCTTTCGTCAGCTTTCACTTTTTACAGAGGGTGATTTTCCTTGACATGCTGAGCTTCACTTCCTCTGTATAGTACAATTAAGACGCAAATACGGGTAAGAACAGGTTGCCCTCCATTATTCCTGTATCAGCCCGATCCAGGGGTCTCCCTCAGTGTAGCCCTACAGGCTGCACATTTCTGAGTTAGTGGTCTGTGGCTAAAACCATTTGCAGCTAAACCACTTTGTTGACTGGATCACTGATAGCAGACTGAAATTGGAGCTGAGCTCTCTGCTGATTTTTTTCTTCTGCTGAGATGGTTTTTTGTGTGTTCGTTTCATTTTCCCTCAGCGATTCATACAGTTTCCACATTCTCCATGATCAGAAGAAGCAGCAGGCTTGTGTTGTCATTCATTTCCAGGTGGATTTCCCTCAGAATTTTACTCCTTCTTGTAAATCACGTAATTACTGGTTCCAAGGGAACAATGAGCTATAATAAATATTTCACACTCTCTGGAAGTCAAAGACTGATCATCTCAGAGGTGAAATTGTCAGAATAGTCGTTTCATGTGCAGAATTCGCACTCACGGACATGGTGCACTAGTTTTGCAGACCAAAATTCGAATCTGACCCAAACAGCACAGCTCAAAAAGTCTGCTAGACATAAGCACTCATGGACAATGATGGATGATAAACTGCTCAAGAAGTCATGAACGTGCTTGAAGTATCATTTGAATCTAGTGGGTGACATGGCATCAGATGTGGCTCAGCTGAAATCAATGATGTTAGACCTGAAGCTGTCGGCGGAGTGCTCAGCATAGCCCAGGAGCTGATTCTCGTGCTCCTCACCTGTTCTCACTCACCGATTTATTCAGCTTTCACATCTCCCATCATCTGATAACTAGTGGGCCATTCTACTAGCAGAGTGGGTTTTCCCAGAATAGGACACGCTCTTCATGGTTAACCATCAAGCTGGTATCCACTACACACAGAGCCCCGGCTGTGCCTGGTAATGAGCTATGCTACAGGATTTGCACTCCTGCAGGCAATGTTTAAACTCTCTGGAAGCTTGGAACAAACACCAGCGATATATCCGCTGCCTCAGCACTGACCATATCAGAGAAACAGTGTGCTTAACCTAAAAGGATGGATTGCCAACAAGTTGGCCTGGGATGTGTACCTGCCATTGACACTTGCAGGGCATCACTGATGGTTTCACCAGAGGAATCACAATGTTCAGATACACAGTGCCCAAACACTGAATGTAGATGCACTGGTGACACTCTGTTATGACATTATGGCGTTATGTATGTTATGACATTGCCAAAGCAAATCTTATGACATTGGATCAAGCATTTAGACAGTTCTCTGGTCCACAGCTATCAATCCCTCTGTGACAAAGCTAATCAAAATATCACTCCTGGCAGACACCTAGGACAAAACCCAGGATTGATATTCACCAAATTGGTTTATGGATGATGAAGGCAAGTTTGGCACAATCACTCTTAAGGCCTGTCACCAAAGAAGACCTTAAAAGAAAAGCACAGGATTCAGTCTTAAAAATCAGAACAGCTGAATGGATGAGCCAGACAGCACCAACAAATTGCCATAACCTGGCTTATTGGCTAGGCATCCACATAAGATCCGTAGGCCTAATATGAGCCCTGAATGTACAAGTGTCACATTTCTTCTAACAGGTGTCTGAGTGCTGTTGGCTTACCTATGCGCTACCAGTGGTTTGTTATGACTAATCCGCAGTGGTATAAATTTCAATTATGCTGTTGTCTCAGTCTTTGCAACGTAGGGTCTGGCCAATTTTCAACCCCATCAATTGGCTGCTCTGTTCTTAGAAATTTATTTTCATTTGGACAGAGGCACTACTGAAAGGGTAGACCCCATGGTCAGATCAATGGGTTCTAGAAGAAGGACGGTGGACATTGACTGACTATTAAAAGCCCTTCCATTAAATATGGCCTTTGGATTTTAATTAGGTTGTGCAACCACAGACTAGGTCACATTATTGAGTCATGCCCTTTCATGCCCTCATCACACTGGAACACAGTTTTTAGGAGGATGCAGTCCGTCCTCGCCTCCAATGGACAGAGAAATAAGAGTATAGTCATACTTGGATGATGGTTTCTGATGGCCTTCACCAAGAATCAGTCCATCTGGGACATATCCACCCTCCTAGCACACATTATGGCACTTCGTATGATTATGGCAGACCATGTGATTCATCACAGTGAAGGTAGGTTCATTGGTCATGCTAGCCACCCTCTCATTCCGACACGTGTCAGACTTTATCATGTTTGCTAGTTAATTTAGGTAGGTTTCGATAGGTTGTTCCAGTTCCTGTTAAGAATGCTTAGACTGTTAACTCCAGCTGCAAATGTTGCCCCCCTAGGGGCTGTGAGAATGAAGGAATTGGGCTGAACCTGCAAATAAACCCCAAATACCGGCACAGGACAAATTCTCATCTTTTTGAAAGGAACATAGATTTTCCCTCAAAAAAGAGGACACATTAGCCTGTTAGAACTGAGGGTGGGCTGACTGGTCCTCAAGATCTTCCTACCTTCATTGAGACATCTTGATCCTTTCTAACAATTTAATGATGGTCATGTACCTAAATCACCAGGGCTAACTTAGGTTAACAGAACACTCTATACCTTACACAGAAGCTCCAGAAGTGATGGTTCACTGATGGTTAGCCTCAATGAGAGTGACTTTCCTACTGGTTCAGTGCAGGATTACAGCAGTCTTGCAGTTAAGCAGATATTCCCTGTGGAGTGACTTTGCACCCAGAGGTGGTGTAATAGACCTGGGAAATTCAGCCAGGCACAGGCAGCTCTTTCTCAACACCATGTCAATTCACTGACAGTTGTGGTTCTCCCCAGTGGACGTAAAGAGCCCTTGGGACAAGGTTGCCCACAACCGAGCTACTTTATACATTCACACATCCTATACTGACTTTGCCAAAAATAGAAATATTATAATATTTTTTATAAAATAAATAAACCTGCTTCACAAAAATGTATACACTCACAAAATAGAACTCTGAATGCCTTTTTCGAAAGTTTATTATAGATAAGTGCATTTATTTGAAATCTACTGTTTCATAACTGCACTTCATTCATATCCTGCATTGTCACTGGCACTGGCGAAGGAATGGGAGGGAGATATTTACATTGCATGTGGTGGACATTTACCTTTAGGCTCAAAGCAGCATTTCTGAAAGGAACTAGGTGCCCTTCATCTGTGCCTCAAGAATTAGGTATGAGGCATAGTCCATTATTAAGACATCTCTGTATGGACCCATGTAGAATACTGGTTTGGATTAGTCACCATTATAGGCAGTGCATCAATTAGTGTGTGTTATGTGTTCATGTACTCGTCATTTTAACAGCATAAAAGATTAGTATTCAGTGGATGACAGGCTTTTAAAACATCATTTTGAGTTCTGTCTAGATGCACAGATTCACTGGGAGTGAATGGAGTGTGGGAAGGTGTGCTTTACACAGGAAAAAATACATCTCTCACTAGTGTGAGGATGGTGGTCAAATCTAAAAACCCTTTCAGTCAATCCTAAGGTGAGCCAGTTCCTTGTGACATCTTTGTACAGGATATCCTGTCACTAGGAACCAACACTGAACCAGCAGGAACTCAGTCATAAGGTTTCAGTTATTGATAGAAATTGATAGTTATTTTATAGCAAAATAGAAAGTCATATGGTCACTGTGTGACTGACTATTAAAATATTAGTCAAAAATATTATATTGACCATGTTTAATGACTTTGTGGTAAAGATACATAGATAGATAGAACTTTATTGATCCCTCGGGAAGGTTCTTCCGGGAAATTCAATTTCCAGTAGCAGCACACTGACAGACAGTTTAAACAAGAATCATATATCAAAAATCTAGAGGTCTAAAGGTCTTGTCATGTGTATGCCTGGACACCGGAAGGTACCCAAGTGTTTAAACACAGTTAAATACTGTACGTAACTATCATTCCCTCTTTCTCTTTGACCTATGGTTTTTTTTTTTCTTATTTAATCAATGCCTTCTGAACTATCAGAGTCAGACATTCAAAATTGCAGTGCTACAAATAACCTGTTCAAATCTATAAATTTGATATATTGTTAATGTTAAAAGACAGAAATAAAGAAATGACATGAGCACAAAATTAGCACAATTATGTTTATTTTTAACACCAGTGTAATACACTGTATATAACAAAGTATAGTTTTAGTCATGCCAGTGTGGTAAAAATAAACATTTGTCCCCCACCCTCAAATGTTTTTGCAATATCTTTTTACACTCTGATAAAAAGGAAGTCTCAGGTACATGAAAAAGAGTTTAATAAATGCAGTGTCTCACGTAATCCAAAAGGAAGAGCCTGGGCAGAGTTCTTCAGCCAAAAGACAATGTCCTTTTGCAACAAGTAAGTGCTGTACCATGCAGCAGAGCTGTCTAGTGTATTAATATGATATAGAATATGGGGGAGAAACAGCATGCTATATTGTAAAGCCCCTCCTTTTTTAAACAACACCCAGCTATAGATCATTTATAATACTTGGCTGCTGTGTTTGCTGACTACACACAATGGTACAGTATTACTTGGTGCATCGTCTATGCTTCCCAGCGCTAGAAGTCGTCTTTCCCAGGCCCCCTTGCATTTCATACATGTGTGAAAAAATTTGCAGCAAAGTACCACTTTGGCAAGCAAACATCATCCCCATTGGCATCAAGTTTTGGACACATCAAAAATGCAGCATGCAGTCAAACGCCTACTTCTTCCCTGTGCAAATTTCTGTAGCTCCATTGTGCATCAGGGGAATGGAGACAGACTCTGACTTTCCCATTTATTAGTTCCGTTGCCTGGCAGGGCAAAATCCAGGCTGGCTTTCAAAAGGCATATTCTAACTTTACAAGGCTGAGGTCAATGATGTGAGTCAACCCCATTAACAATGAGCAATGTTTTTCTTAAAACAAATGATCGTTTAGCATCTGTTATATCTATGCCCATAAAATCTTAATATTCATGTTACAGTCTGTGTGCTACTCTCTGTTGGGTTATGTAGAGATAAACAATAACTCAGTTGGATTGCACAGAGGAAAAGGAGCAAAACTAATGCCCCTATGCTACTTTGTGGTCTCTCAGTGAAGGCAAGGCCCACTGTAGAATACATTAGCTTCTTTAGATTAGTAAACAATTATGCAAAAAGGTTTTAATATAACTATTATTTCTTTAATGAGATAAATTTCCAGCAAAAAAAAAGCTTCACTAATTATTCTCTGATCTCATATATCTGTGCATAAAGTACACTCTCAAATACACTGTCAAAGCCTGAGTAAAATGAATCATGAAGAATGATGCAGAATAAGAAATGCTGAGGAAGTAACTTTACCAAGATAAACTTTATGAAATTGTTAATAACTGCCAACTACATTTATTTTAAAAAAGGAGGAAAAAAGCTTTCAAACCCAGAATAGAATAGCTGACCATGTCTATGCATAAGGTTAGGACTCAGGTTATGCTGACAGATTTCAGATTTGTGAAAGCTATTACATTGTAAAGATATTATCGCTAATCACCCTATACATATCCACCTCTTCTCCTTCTTCTGCACCAACAATTACATCCTTTATTTATGCTATCTTGCTTACTCAACTTGTCTAATACAAAAGGTAATACCAGCTCACCCTGGTTTTTTTGGAGATACCCTGGTTTTCTTGAGGAAAGACACGACTGTATTAGGATTCCTCCGTTAACAGCAATCACATGAAAAATGAATCTATGTGCAGACTGAACCATTTGCACCTTTGAGCAGAAATTAAGCATCTACAAGGCCTTCAATATTATATGTATGTAAAGGTCAGTGCTTTCAGTATGCTTATTCTCCCATTGTTAGTTATTACATGACTGTAAATACCTAGGACTCAAAACTAGAAACCAACACTATCTCAGCTGAAAGGTTATTGCTTCTCTTTGTTAAGGCTAGGCAAGTATAATTAGGCAAATTGGATGTTTCCACAGAAAAATAATAAGGAAACTTTAGGATGAAGAGTATTACAAATATTTGGTAAATGGACATATGGTTCCTTTTACACCAAATTGTGTTTACACTGCATACTTAATTGTATTTGCGATGTCAGTAAATTGAACAACTGAACAATATCCGAAACAATAGCACTACATTGTGAATATTCAGTCTAGGCCAGTTCTGGATTCATGATAAACTATTCATAATACATACGTACATAGATACGGGAAAGTACAAGATTTCTTTTTTTTATTTCAATTATTCAAGCAGACTACAGATGTAGTCATACTGGGTTTGTGCTGTTAGCTATGTTGACAAAGATTTCGAACAATTTACTTCATTAATTGTAAAAAGAAGAAAAAATAACCTCACAATCTCAATCAGGAACATGCACTGTGTTAGATAATTAGATAACTGTGCACTGGGGTTACTGTTAACTATATGACTTCATTTAACACTAGAATTCTAAACTGCCTTACTATGAGCCCAATGTGAGCTGAATCAAAGTTTCAAAGCTTGGGTGTTTTGTGAGAGAAAGTAGCGAGAAACCCACAAGCAGTAAATGAGCATAACGGCATGCGGGTTTGAAGAGGATAGCATTCGAATATTCTTTGCTTTTCTAACTGTAACTTTCCTCAGTGCCTTCTTCAGCTACATCAGCAAACGAAAACATGTAGTTTCCAATCATATACTTTTCTTCAAGTTACTTTCAGCTTTAAATATTTCAATGCAATGATAAAGTGAAGCAAACAAAATAGGAAAAGAATAGGAGAACAGACCCATTTACCAAATTAGCATCTTCGATGTTTAAATACCATAAGAACCTATTTCCCATGCGGAAAAAAATATGTTCATGCTTATGATAATATAGACATGGGTATGTTCATGCTTCTACGACTTAGTACTTTAGTACTACCCGTACTAAGGATGGACATTTGTACAACTGAATGATGATGTAATTCCCTCTTTCATGCCAATTAATATTACAAATCCAGCATGCACTCACATCATACCAAAGCAGTTACCCAACCATCCCACATTCTCTCTGTGTCAAATTTCAATGCTAAATTTAACATGAAAATATTGCTTCATGGTTATAGGTGGAGAAAAATAAGAGCTACATATCTTTTTCTTTCTATATTAGAAGATTATTTTTTATCTCTTGGATATCCATCTACAGTCTTCATGCTATGATTTGTAGGGTGTTAGACATACTTGAAATAAACAAGCCATGGAGATATGTGGGGGGGGGAAAGAGAGTGAAAAATTGAAAATAGCTAAAGAAGTCTGCAGAGGTGTTTTGTTCAAGCAGTGCTACCAAATACCATACCAAGCCTTCATTACAGCCACAGAGCTCCTGGTTGCACCGTGCAGTGCTTCTGCTCTTAAAGATAAATGCCCTGAAATATTAGTCAGTCAAGAGATAGTCCAGCACATGGGGTCAATATAAAAATTGTGTCTTTTTAAATAATTTTGCATGCAGTCATAAATGTACAAGCAACTACTATTCTTAAAGTAGACTTCATTGGCAGGCCAGATTCCAGCTGGACATGCATCTATTTACAGTAGAAATTTTTACCCCTTCAACAGATTTTTCTTTTCTTATTGAGAAGAGGTAACGTTATAAATAAACCCATCAATCTTTATTAAATAAATAAATAAATGTTTCTCTCTTGATTCAAAAAGGTCCACTATCTCTGTCTGCCTCAGGACTAACAGGCCTTGAGACAGTGAAAATGTCCTGGCATTTGAGTTTGGTTTTGGGGGTTGAAGTCTGTGGAGGTGGGCTTGATCTCCTCTGCTCTGACAGCAGTCTTAAAATCTCCCCCACTTGAGCCTCCAGGACAGACAGACGACCGCTCAGTGTGTGGATGTCTTCCTTCAGTTCCATCTTAGCCTCCTGCAAGGTGCTTTGAAGCAGAACCTGCTCAGGCACGGGTAGAAAAGAAAGACCTGTTGTGGTCAAGGCCCCTACTCCAGGGCTAGGCTGCTCAAACGGGCTCTGCTCCATGGGGCTACGAGAGTCACCTACCCTGTCAATGCGTAAGTCACTTTTGGTGATACCACTGTCACAAGAATCAGTCTTGTGTAGTGCACTCTTCTCGTCTGCTCCTTCTGTGCCTCCATTTCCACTGTCACTCCCATTTCTGTCTGAACTCACTGTAATGGGTTCTTTCCCCTCAGCCCCCTGGTTTTTGGCATCTTCAGGGAGCAGTCTCTGGGGCTGGGTAACATCTCCCCTCTCCTCCTCCCTCTGGGGCCAATCTGAGTTAGATGGAGGAGCAAGTGAGGCTCCAATTTCTGTGTTCCTGAGACGCATCCATCCTCTTCCACCAACACCACCACCACCACCCCTGGGTCGGAGAGGACTGGTGAACTTTAGACAGTTCTGGTCAACCATACTGATACTGGGTTTAAGCTCCATGGCCTCATGGCAGGCCTTCCCACTGGAGTCCTCTGTTTGAACATATGCCAGGGAGCTTTGAACTGGGGTTATCTGTGAAACAGTCACAACAGTGGAGCCACTATTACTACTACCTCCACCCAAGCCAAGAACCCCATTTTGCATAGAGGGTCCATGGTGATGATGGAGCGAATGGTGCACCTGGTATTGGGGCTGAGGATAATGGTGATGCTGATGGTGGTGGTGGTGGGAAAGTGGATGGAGCTGGTGCTCCACATGGAGCTGGTTCCTCTCCAGGTCTGGCAGCAAGGACCCCTGTGCCCTCATCTCTTTCTGCTGTTTGAACTTCTGGAAGAGTTTACGGACCGGATGGTCCACAGGAATGGAGAGTGTCACCTCATTTTTCTGGTGTCTCCTCTCCTCCTCCTCCTTCTTCACATCCGCAATTTTACGGAAGATAATCTGTGAAAAGGCAACAATTTCTTAATTCAATTTTGTGCACCATTGAGGTCTGTTTGACCACAGAGTCCATTTTTTAACAGCAAAACACA
Organism: Notoglanidium macrostoma; assembly: GCA_030068235.1. Taxonomy (NCBI): domain Eukaryota; kingdom Metazoa; phylum Chordata; class Actinopteri; order Siluriformes; family Auchenoglanididae; genus Notoglanidium; species Notoglanidium macrostoma. The sequence continues at coordinate 4,875,421 of JAQQZR010000020.1, forward strand.
TTATATTTGTAAATCTAAATTAGGATGTTTTTTTTAATGTGTTATTTAGTATTCTGTAGCATGTATCTCATTTTGCATTTACAGCTTTCACTATAACACCTTAACCTCTCACCTTGAGCTAGCAATAGTGATATAGCACCTAAAAGAATGCTTGATTGACTGTTATAGTATAAACATGTAGTAACTCAGCAGCATCCATGAATGTGTTTCCTTTCACAGGTATATTGAAAAGAATATTATGTTTGTCTTTATTGTAAATAGTTTTAGTACTATTACAGAACATTATGGTTCGGTACAAGTTTTTAAGTTACATTATGCACATTTTTAACCAGGATTTGTGCTGAGATATACAGGTACTTCAGAATTCAGAATTCATGATGTGATGATCAGTCTTTACAAGAGACCCAAAATCACCAGTCTTAAATCTTCAATGAGCCCCTTCCAAGTTTTCTTGTATGCAGTCCCCTTTTGTTATCAAACATGCTGATGGCATACATGACCAAAACATTTGATTTTGGTCTCATTTGACAACACAAAATGCTAAATGAAATTCAGTTGATGCTTGTTGAAATTCAGATGCTATGTTTTATGAAATGCTCTCAGGAATGGCTTTTTTTCTTGCAATGCTTCCAGACAGTGTGCTGTTAAGTTTTGAAGCCTCACAAATCAATAAAACAGAAAAGAGCCACATTTTGCATAATATGATCATTTATTTGTCGGAACGTCTACGCACAGATGCGTTTCGGCATAGTACCTTCTTCAACCAAACTGTTCAATTCTGAAATGATGACCTTTGGGCACTTGGATCTCATTCCTAGTAAATTTCCAACACTTTTAGATATGTGAAACTTTTAGTTAAATCCCTATTTGTGCTGATTTGTGCAAGTCTGTTTGTCTCATTTGTGTAGAAAGTTCTGGGTTTTATTATCCATCCATCCATCCATTATCTATACCGCTTTATCCATCTGGGAGCCAATCCCAGCATCTTCGGGCGAGAGGCGAAGAACACATTATTGGGCTTTCAAGAATGACAATCTGCATTTTTTTAAATGAGTCAATAAAAGTCAATAAAATTTACGCACATGCTGTATATTTTCTGAGAGAAAATACTATTATTTAAAAAAGTAGTTCTAGTGAAAATGCTTTTGTTGGAACAAAGATAAATAGTTTCTCTTATTGTTTAAGGGAATTTTTTTATTATTGTGTGTAATATTTTATGTTTATCGTTTTAAGCTCATTTTTATGAAGGGTGCCTAAGTCGTTTTGCAGGGTTTAGAAGATAGAAGTTGAAGTTTAGAGGGGATCTCTACATTGAGCCTCACTGGACATGCCTGGAGTTTTGCCAAACGAAATGCAGTGTGTGCTCAATTCCCTAACAGACTGTGATCTTTTAAATATTTAAACTGTAAGTAGCTAACAAGCAACACACTGTCCTTCAGTAAGTAAAAGCAATGCAGCCTCTGGCACTTCATTCAGACCCAGACTTTCTGTATTTTACCTCTCTTCAACTATGGGTATTCATGTGACAGAAGCTTTGATCGAATATGGTATTAATTAGGCAGTGCTAATTAGCCACTTGGGCTTCTCTCTGGGTGCCCCAGGGAAAACTGCATGGCATACTATAGAAGACATTCTCCACACAGCTTGTTATTTTTAATAAGGTTCCAATCACACTATCTAATGACTATCTCAGGTTAAGCATTTATATTTTGTTTTTACATGCCTCTCTATATTCTCTGTTTTGGGATATTAAAATAATTTACATAAAAAATAAATAACTTTCACCTCTTTTCACCTGTACTTGCAACCAGAATTAGTCAAATGGAAGAATAAAAAAACCTCTGTCAACAAGGTTTCAAAAAGATTTTTCCTACTAAACATCTATTACTTTATATGCAAAAATCAAGGGTAAGATCTCAAATCTATACCCTTCTACAAATTTAATAAGTAGTGAATTACTATATGATGTAATGATTTAATTGTCACTTCACAATATTTCACTGCCACAATATCTAGTTGATTTTTACTCACATTATATTACCAGACATGCCAACCTTTAAGTACTTTCACAGAAGCTCATCAATTTAATTTCAGAGTATGCTAGTGCAAGTTATCACTCAAAAATGTGAGCAGTATTTTTTCATCATTTTCATTTTTTTGTATCAGCCAGTTGACATAATAAACTTGAATGAGGGGCACAGGGGTTTTCATTGCTCCGGTATTAAACGACACTACCTAGAAGCCCCACCCCCATTTTCCCTTCACACATGCACTTATCTAAACTGAAAGGCTGCTCTCACTTTCTGCAAGGGTTCATAATGAATGTTTTGAGCTTATTAATATAAAATAAAATCTATCAATGTACATAGTAAACATCAATTAAACATATTTATTAAGGTTGCTACCAAAATATTTTAACCACGATCAAAAACTGCTTTCAGTTTAAAGCTAAAAGAAAATATGGTTTCTGTAGAGGGAAGGTCTCACAATGATACATTTTCAATACAGAAAAATAAGCATTGCGTGAATATGTGCCTTAGGGTTCCATTATCAACTGATTGAAATACTTAACAAGTATTGAAAGCAGCATATAATAAAAATGTGGGCATTAAAGGTGAACAAAAACTAACAATGTCAAGGTACGGATGGTGAAAAAGTAGTGGAATAGAGGATAGGAATGACAAAGCCAAACATTCGGTGCTATTTTTTTCTTACACAAATTGCAATTTGAAAGCATCACATGGGTGAAATGTATACATGTTTCTAGAGACATGGTACTTGTAGGGTGATGCAAAAAATATTCTAGCAAACTTGAGTAAACAAGGTAGGTCACATAGCCCAGGATCATGTACTGAATTGCCTAATGTCAGCTGATATTACTTTCAATGTAGTTTCACTCAACTCAAACTGGCCAGAAGAATGTTGTGGAAAAAAAACTTTCGGAAATCTCAAAAAGAAAAACCCCAATATTATTCATTTTATTTATTCTTTTTACAGTCAATAGCTAGAATGCCCACTCCTGAAGCTATAACTAATAGTTAAAAATCCAACTGTTAAAATAATTTTCCAGGAGTTTAATGATGAAATTACCACAGCTCTTTTTTTAATTACCATCATAAGCTGTGTAATACAGCATCCCAGTAACTTTACCCACTATAACAATGTCATCTCCTCTGGGCAAGCAATGGGCCATGATGGTAAAAATAGAACTGAGAATGTCATGTGATTCTTCATTATCCCTGTGCAGTCTTTCAGCCCACTGCATTGCTGCAATCGCTTGTCATTTCCCATCTTCGTGAAGGTAAATAATGAATTTAGCTCCACTCTGTCATCAGATTATTTAAGTACCACTTATTACTGACCCAATGAGATGGCAGTGACAGAGAGAGTAAGCAAGAAGGAAAGAGGGAGAAACAGACAGCCCAAACAATAGAGATCAATAATAATGGAAGATATAAAAGAGAGCTAGAAATAATCCAGAGAAGTTACAATTAGACAGAGACCCAAAGGGACATTATCCTATGCTACTTGTTTTAGGAAAATCACTGAGAATTGTAAATAAAAATGCAGACATGAGCCAGTAGTACTGTTTGAAATGGTTATAAAGCAGTGGAGCATATTCAGGGCTGTACTCAGAGTTGGCAACTTCTGTTCAAAAGACACATAAATTTTACTTAAAGTATTCAGTGTCAGCTTACACAGGTACTTTAGTTGATTTTTTTGGGTGTTCCATTCTATTAATTAAAACTGTGTGCAGTTCATGCCTTTAGGATGCTAGAATTTTTTTTGATGTAGAAGTATCAGAAACAGAAAATTTCAATAGTGTCTAGACCACGACGTCTAAAGACAAGCACTTGCCTTTAAACCAAAAAACAAAGACTGATGAAACGGATCATATTTTCTCTTTATTCTCAACTTAAATACAATGAAACATAAAAGCAAATTTAGAAACAAGCAATTAAAATACAGACTATATAGAAGTATGTAGTATTTACATTACCAGTCAAAAGTTTGGACACACCTTCTCTTTCATAGGTTTTTCTTTTTTTTTTGTTTTCTACATTGTAAA
>JAQQZR010000020.1:4889021-4915890 GCA_030068235.1 Notoglanidium macrostoma
ATAGATAGATAGATAGATAGATAGATAGATAGATAGATAGATAGATAGATAGATAGATAGATAGATAGATAGAAAGTGACATGTGATGTCAGTGGCTGACTATTTCCTATCCTTCCAGGACACCAGGGATCATTTCCTTGCAAAGTATCAATAGTAAACTTCATCACCTTGTAAGCATGGCTGTGATAATCAGTGGTGAGTTAAAAAAAAAAGTCCCCACTATATCAGGCTTGTCCTTTTTATTATTCTTGCCATGTCAATAAATTGTGTAAGTCTTGCTAATAATAATCCGGATATTGTTATTGTTAAACCTTCCTCAGTTGAACAATGACACTTGATCAATTGTTATTAATTTATTACAGTGACAGCAGGAAGAGAGAGTGGTACAAAATCACTGCGGTGCCATTGGTGAGTGTATGTTGGTAGTAAAGTTAGCTATCTTTGCTAATCTGCCAACAAAGTGAGCAAAGTATATAACATGCAACTCAAACAAGCAATTTTCACACTGATTACTGAATTATTTAACTTGTGTTTAACTACTTAGCTTTAGAAGGTATACTATAGTAATTACCAATTCTTACTGGATCTAAAATAAACATTTGACAGGTACACACCCACAAGAGACAATAAACACTTAGAGAGCCTTGCTGTAACTACAGGAGGGAATCCAATGCAGACTGATTTTATGAGTTTTTTATCAAAACTAACGTTGGATCCTTCACATACTAGAGCTGAGCAAATGCCTAATCCATTTCAGAGTTTCATCCATGCCTAATCCATTTCATCCACCCAAGTGAGTGACAAGGGCATTCCACAATGTGCTGATTTCATTAATGTGCTCTTATGCATATTTAAGAGAATACTAAAGATGCCAGCTGTTAAAGGAGCTTGCATACTGGCAGCACTAGCAGATGCAGAAGCTCTGGACTTGAGATCAATATCCCCGATAGAGAGACCAGTGGCCTCATTAGGGGAACAGGCTGATGAAACATTGCACATAAATCCATGTTGTGTACAACTGGAATATGAGAGAGCTGACATCCTGGTTTGCAAAGATTGTGTGGCTGTCTGGGACAACCCAATGGTGTCACTGTGACTCAAATTTGGAAAACAAACGAGAATGATCAAAAATGGGGTTTTAACCAAAACAGAGTTTTCTCCAATTACTGCAGCGAGTTGTCACATCATTAGTATTGAGAAGAGTGCTTATATTGCATACTCTTGTGCTTGCACACCTGAGAGTGGACAAGTTTTAGATTGTTGAAATAATCTAAGAAAAACACAGGAAATTTGGTCAAAGGAACATAACTCAATTTTTATGTTACCAATGTCATGTTATGTTATCAATGTCAATGTTACCAATGTTTATTTCCCCATCAGTGTTAGTGCCAACAGTGGTCAGGCAAGTAAAGAGACGATGATGATGATTGTGTTGAAATGCAATGAGTGAGACAAATGTGGATGAGACTAAAAATTAAATATTTCTCATTGTAAAAGGATTTAGGATTAGGGAATTTGACAGTTCCCACCCACTAGCCTATCCTATCAGCTACCAACTAGGAAGAGTGAAGGCTGCATAGATGAGCTTACATAATTCACATTTACTATTGCAGGATCTACATGCAGGCAAGTTGAGCATAAACCCATTCTTGCACTGTGAACAATGCTTTGGAGTTTTTGCAGAGTTAGCTAGAAGCGTCTCTTTCAGTGTGTATCCTAAAAGTTGATGTCGCTAGCATTTGTCTGTGCACTGGGGACAGGTCGATATTTTGTGGCTGGAAGCATTTCATTTAGACAAATCTTTTCTTAAAGGTGAAACAATTCTTTCCACTGGTCCACAGTGTAGCCTGGGCACAGTGCTAAACAGTTTGTACAACAGGCCATATGAACCATGGGAAACAAATATAAAGTGTCTTTCTCTTAACACTGGCCATCAAGGCAGCCAAACAAGTCTAACTGGTCAACACAATGTTCAAACATGGGTGCAATGGTGGCTCAGTGATTGGGGCTTTGGACTACTGATGTGCCACTATTAGACAACTGAGCAAGGCCCTTAATGTTCAACCGATTAGCTCATTTGTACATCCTTTTGGATTAAAATAACTGCCAGATGAGTGAATATAAATATAAATATAAATATAAATGTCATACTAGGGCAGAATTCAGCATTGCTACCAAAGGTACTGATGACATGGTACAATTAGAAACATACTAATCTATGCACTTTCATACATGAGAATGTGTTCATCTCTCTAGTGAGAGCTCTTAAGCACTATTTGAACATGAATCTACCAGCCAGCAGGTCATTGATGAGCTGATCACGTGTTTGTGTCTAAACACAGGTAAGCCTGCCAGGTAAATTAAATGATTGTGCAAGAACACTTGAACACAGGTCAAGAGACGCCTCATACTTAAGTGCTAATCGGCACACACTACAGCTAGATCCTGGGCAGTGGTGAAGAGGTGACATGGAGCTCACTACTTACCGTTGCCATATTTTACAGACTGATTGTTGCATCAACACAGCTCATGTGCTTTGTGTTGTTTCTGAGTGATTCTTAGTCTCAAAAGAGATTAACCTCACACTGTTGAATGATTATTATTCTCAACAAAAAACAACAGCCTATGAGAACTTTGAATGATTCTTATCCTTAACAGTATACAGTAACAGGATGTTGAGTGTTTCTCAACCTCAACTGAGAACAGCATCATGAGTGCACAAATTTCACCTGCCAGTATAACAGTATAAGTACTTGAGTGATTATCATCCTCAGCAGGAAGTACAATCAACACTTTTGTGCGATTGTAATTATGCACAATAAAGTACAGTATCATTGGACTTCCAAGTAGGTCAACAGAAAAGCATTCATGCTATCATCAGGAGATTGTGAGAATCCTGATGATGTCACAGCCATCCGGGGCCAGGAAATCAAGAGAGCAAAATTGGCATACCGTGGCATACTCTCTCTCCCCTGTCAATTACAGTGACACTGGCCAATCATGGACATCTGTGAGCTCATGTATAAGAAAGTAGGTGGATAGCACTGCCCCTGACATTGCATGAACAGCAATTTGAAAAGATGAGGTCAGCTGGCATCACGTGCGGTGGTTAGCACTGTCGCCTCACAGCAAGAAGGTCCTGGGTTCGGTCCACGGGTCACCCAGGGTGCCTTTCTGTGCGGAGTTTGCATGTTCTCCCCGTGCATGCGTAGGTTTCCTCTGGGTGCTCCGGTTTCCTCCCACAGTTCAAAGACATGCAGATTAGGTCAACTGGCTACTCTAAATTGCCCATAGGTGTGAATGCGAGCGTGTGTGGCTGTTTGTTTGTGTTGGCCCTGTGGTGGACTGGCGACCTGCCTGGGGTTTGCCCCACTGAGATTGGCTCCAGCTTCCCCGCGACCCAGACAGATAAAGCGGTATAGATAATGGATGGATGGATAAATAAATCTAATGATGTAAATGTAATATTCTTGTTAATAAAGTTAATACTACAAGTCGTAGTATTACTCAATACATTGAGTTAACAACATGTCGATGCTTACCTATTACCAAAGATAATGACTATATATGCTTCATTATTTCCTGATGCTCTAAGCATTAGTGTGTGCATTAACTCATTACTATGACATTTGTCAATATTTGTATGTGTTCAAGTATAACACATAGAACAGATAAACACCAAATTCTCTTTAGTGTAGTAATAATGTTTGCTATGCATGCTAATGTATGATAATTCACCTATTTAATATTTTAATATTCTATTTGAAATGTAAATGATCATGACTGTGATCATTTCTGTGCTTGGTGATATGCTTTTTTTGAATTTCCCTTTTATCAGTTAAATGAAATACTATTTGTCCTACTCATCAAAAGTTTTCAAATGCCATTTTCCAACCCAGTTAACATTTCATCATAATTAAGAGAAATTCAGGGCACCTGAAGAGCCTCCCGTGTTCTAGCTCTTAGAGCAGGAAGGACAGACACAAAGCCAGCCTAACATGAGTAAATTGGTACAGAGGTTCATGTCATGCAGAGTTTTATATGAGTATCGAATTAATTTTCTTCGATTACAAAATGACAAAAATCATGCAACCTCGATTTTATACAGCAAGGTATTAGCAAAGAGTGCTAACCCTATAGCAAGCAGTCTCTAGGGGTGTAATGATTGAAATTCAGTATAATTTCAATATTTGCAATACAGCAAAAATAAGCCATTGATTCAGTGTACCTTATGGCTCAGTTGATTAAAACATTCAACAAAGGTTTTTTTTTTTTTTTTTTTTACTTAAAATGTAATTGTATCCCTCAACAAGTACAACTTTTACATTTAGGAGAAGCAGTGAGGAGCTCGGCTTATTTAGTAATTTCAAGAAAAGCCTCCTGGGTGAAGCTCCATCATGAATCTGGTGGAAAAGATTCCAAGAGTGTGCACGCTTCCTCAGGAATACTATTATGAATTTAAAATAGATATACATATAAAATAGATTTCATTTCTTTATTGCTTTTTTTTGCCACTTGATACTTCTAGACGTGTTAGATCACGGTGTTTATTTTCTTCATAATTACTGTAAAATAGAAAATAGTTTCACTGAAGAAAACCTTTATGAGCAGATGCATTTTTGTCTTTTGTCTCGTAGTGTATATTTATATAAAATTATATAATACTATTTAGCCTTCTTAATATAGCCAAAATAGAAAGAAAATGGTATTATATATTTTACAATAGTCAACATTATATAAACAGATTCAGTCAATAACTAGCCTTCCTTGTTACTTACATGCAACTGGTTTTAAAAGGTATGTAAATTTGTTTATATAAAAACAAAAATAGTTTAACTGTCTTTTTCATCAAAGGTATCCTTTATGATATTTATCCGTGAAAGCACAGGAGATAAAATATATAAAATCTCTACCCACTCTGTCTATATGATTCTTTATACTGCATGATAAAGCCTGAAGGTCTGGAAACCAGAAGATGCTTATTAAAAACTTTAGCTTTGCATCCTCGTATAAGCAAAATGTGAGAGACTCTATTAATAAAGTTTGGCAGGTATTTATCTTTTGTTCAACTCCTTACCCACTGCTTCCACTCATGAAAGCTTACTCTGTTAGCCAGCCCATACTCCATCCTCACACAGTGATATTAGCAGCCCAGCTAGACTGCGTACAGCACCTCCCACTGCACAGCAGGCCAATCATCAGATTAGCGCCTGCCGCTAGCGACCACAGAGAGATCTATTATAGTCTCAATCAGATTCACAGATCCATTCTTTCTTATTAAGGCATCCTCTGGAAGGCCCACACTGAATGGTTGAAGATGGAGCTCGCTGTCTGAAGGAGGGGCATAGCCTTGGTGGAGGCGATGCCATTTAAAATGGCATAAATTAGAGCAGTCTGTTTGGAGATCAATGCCTAGTTTGGACGTTGGCGTACAAGCCAAAATGCTGGAGTAATCAATCTGACTGTTGTACTGGCTGGAAGGCTTTGAGGGGAACTCTAAAAGGAAAAAGGGGTATTTCTGGAAAAGACCATGTTAAAGGAATGGTAATCAGAATAAAGTTTAAATCTGAGATTAAGTAATGGAATTATAAATGTATGAAATGTCTTAACTGGCTACATGATTTGCTTATTCAAAAGATACAATCCTGTTGATAATTAATTTTCTTAATTTTGCACTCACACACTGTTCATAATTCAGAATGCTCTTTGGGAATATTTAAAATTTTAACATCAAAAGAAATTAGTAGTTATAAGTACATACACTATGCAATAGAACAAATAACATTTTAGTCACCATTTAAGAAAACAAAATACCCAAATTCTGCCTAAGTATATAGTAACAAGAGCATTATAAATTATGTAATCATTTCATCAATATTCATTTCATAAAGAGGAAATATAACTGCTTCTTCAGCTGTTTCAAGAGGCTGAATTTTCCTCTATTCCTTTAGCTAAACTGATTCTTCTAAATGGGATCACATAAATCAGAGCTATAATTATACCTGTCCTGCCCAGATAAATGTGGATGCAATAACTATATTCATAGACTAACTGTAAAATTGTAAAAACTGTAAAAAAAAATAATAATAATAATTGCTGTAGTGAGCAGAAGGATAAGCTCACAACAATGTCTTGCTTACTTAGCCGAGGCACAGGGTCAGGGTGGGTATATCTATTTCCATACTTATTACACTAATTCCTTGAAGCTCCAAAAGACATGTGTATGTGTACTTTATTTAGGCTAAGTGAGTATATGCTGACCAGTAGAGAAACATATCACCCCAAATATTCCCTGCATGGTTATTCTGCACTCACAGTATGCAGCTTTTTCAGTATTAACAATTCAGCCATAGTTTTAACACACTCATAAATTTACACACTGCTACAGGTTCTTAAAATTGGGTATGTCATATCCATCAAGTCATCTTTTAGAACACTTCTGGCCCAAGATGGATGATACAGCAAGCACATATCCTTTTACTGTTTCTGCAGATGTGTGTATTTCTTAGTCTTTCCCATTGCTGCTGAAAGAGCAATTCTCTGTCTTCTCATTTACAGTAATGGTTAGAATGATGAACCTGTGTTGTTTAGCTTATTGGCAGGAAGACGGGCACTTCCAAGAAAATGCTTTGTAAATCAGGCAAGAGATATTCCCATAAGTGGAGCCTCGTTTCTGGAATTAAGACTTAAACCCCAAACCTCAATAAATAATAATTAGCTTATTCTGTTCTGAAAAAATAATAAGGCAAGACAAGGCAAGACAAAATAAAAGCAGCTCTAATTTAAAGGCCTAAGCACATGGTCAAGGTGTGTCCAAATCCTCTTTTGTTAGTTTAACGGCGAAAAAAAAATAGTCACAGCGCCAGGCCCATGGTTCAAAAGGGTTGTACTTAGTCTTTGAATTAATCATGTGTGTGTTTCTGGTGTAACATTCAATAAACCAATCAGAGTGTCATCTCCCCTTCCTTTTAAAATTCATGTGCACTTGCACTTTGGCATTATAGATCACTATTATAATGATGCATTTGCCAGACAGTAGGAAAGAATGCTTCTCTGCAGAGGAAACAGAACGCTCTTCTGCGAAAGGAAAGTGCGTGGACCATCTACTGAAACAGCAGGATTCCACCAATAATTTAATAATCTTTCACATAATCATTTTATTTTTAATCTTGTACATGTTTGAGCCACCCTGTGTGTGTAACAAGCAGAGTGACCATGATTGGTCACCCATCTACGTAGGCGGATATTACTACCTTAACACGCCCTTAAAATTACAGTGAAGTACAGTTCCATTAACTTCAGACCAGGTTTTTGTTGGTCAGTCATGCAACTACTTTCCACTATCTCAAGATAGCAATATGCCAATAATGAGCCTGACCACACCTAATTTAAGACCACACCTAATTTAAGACCAACACACAGATGGGTGCAAGTGCATTTCCGATTAAAGCAACGTGGGCGCTGGATGGCAAATTGACAACTGCATCGGTCTCAAACTTGCAAAGACGTTTACGTCACACTTGGAGCTGGTTTGGGAATTATTTAATCAGTATGTTACATGAATATGTGCATGTCATATGGCATGTTTCTCCACAAGATGCTTAGAGTTGGTAGCTTCACCTGTGTCAGGAGACTAGTTGCCTCAGGAAGCCATTTTCTTAGATGTTTAGCCTACATAAAAAATTGAGGTCTGAACTTGCAAACTCCTGACAATAGGGTGATAGTAGACTCCTGACAATACGCTCAGTGAGCCAAAGGTTTGAGAGTCATGTTTTTCATGAAAAGAACTATAAGGAACTATTATATTGCCAATAAATCAATAGGCAATTGAAGGTTAAGGTATTGGAGCTCTTTCACAGCTAACCTTTCATTGCCGAGATATTTCGTAGGCTTTCACTGAGCCTTTCTCTCACAGCGAGGACACCTTAAGGAGTGAGAGAGTAAGAGAGTCACACCATACAGGGTGATGCAGAAAGCCACTGACCAGGGCAAACGATGCATGGTGAGAGGTTTTGAGTGACAGCTCATAGATAAAAGCTGCTCAGCTAAGGCAGTGGGAAAGAGAAGGCTTTTAGATAAATGGCATAAAGAACTGATGGGTATTATGTTTGCCCATGTGAGACTCAATCCATGCAGACAATTATGTTTGACCATATTGTTTGGGTTACTGTATATGTATTCTAGATTATGGGAAATATGGTTAATCATATGTAGTGTATACTGTATAATGTCTGTTTGTTTAATAGTGTGCATCCAGAAGGTAATAATAAGTGTCTGTGTGTCTTTCTCAGTTATCAGACTCATGCTTTATTCAGGATGTGCACTGTAGGGGGTATTTCTTTTTAGAAAAGCCAGCTCATCAGCTGAACCGCCCAGCTAATAGTGCACAGAGGGGAGGTAGGCTGCCTGTGACACTCTGGCAAAACAACATTCAATCCTAAAATCTAAACTTTTACACACACATATAAAATCCACAAACCCCCCTCAACTCATATCGCATGACTGTTCTTATTCTATACTACTTTCAACCTACACTATGCAGAACGTCCCACTGAACACATCCTACTTTCAATGCACACAAAAACACACCACCACTCCTACAATTTTATGTTTAGGCATTAAGCACAGGGCAACCTACACCAAGCATGACTCACAGGTTGGTGGATGTTTGGTGGATGTTTAATTCGATGGGTATTAAAATAAAAAAGGAAGAATGGACGCCTAGCCACAGACATCTCTCATGAAAGAACCATACCAGCAATAAAAACTTTCCAAAAGTACTTTTAGATAGATAAATTTTAGATAAACATTTCAAGAAGGTATTCCTTTGTGAGCAAGATCATCTCCCTGCACTGAAACAAATTAAAGGTTGCATATGTTACAGCAAATGTGCTTCTGGATCTTTCTGGACATTTCTCTCTAGTCCAGCTACACAAAAAAAGCAACAGCATCAGTTATGAAAATTGATATATCAGGAACAAGAAGCCCACCGATGGTCAGATCCTTTCAGTTTTATCATTATATACTATGTGGCCAAAAGTATGTTTTGTTTTGTATGTTTAATTATTTCCACATGTACTTGTTGAATATCCCATTATAGATTTAGTCCCCTTTGGTGTTATAATAACCTCCACTGTTCTGAGAAGGCTTTCCATTAGATTTTGGAGCATGGCTGTGGGGATTTGTGTTCATTCAGCTACAAGAGCATTAGTGAGATCAGGCACTGATGATGTGTGAGGAGGTCTGGGGTGCAGTTGGTGTTTCAGTTCATCCCAAAGATGTTCAGTGGTGCTGAGGTCAGGGCTCTGTGCAGGACACTCGAGTTATTCTACTCCAACCTTGTCAAACCATGTCTTCGTGGTTTTAGGATGCTATACCCCATGTCTTAGTATGATATTTTTAAGTATATTTTACCTTTTTATTTTCACTACCAAAATTAATAAAATAATTTCTGAAGCCCCACTGCTCAGCACTCTACGCAGACTGTCAGTCTAAATAAATCATTCATGTGTTTAACCAGCATGAGGCCAGGTTTCAAAGCCATAACTGGGCCTGAAGGCTCTGCTCCATCACTTAACCAGTGATAACATGGGACTATCATCATGCCACAAGTTCAGGTGAGGACAAACTGCAAACCAGATGCAGATTTTAGACTGAAGAAATAAAGAAATCTGCTATTTGTGAACACAGAAAGTCCAATATAGCTACACAGGGACCATTTACGGCTATATGTATGTATATGGTGGCCCTTACCCGCTTACGGAGGTTGCAGGTGAGGATGAGGTTACGTGAGAAAGAGTTGGCGAAAGCTGTGTAGAACTCCAGCACCTTGAGCAGGGCCTCTCTCTTGATCACATGCAGGTCACAGTAAGTCAGTGCCCGAACGTTGGCACACGCATGAGCAAGCGTGGTCTCTTTCCAGAAAACATCACCAAACACATCACCCTTACCTGTGAAAAATAACAAACTGACAAAAGACTAAAGAAAAGACAAAAGTGACCCTAGCTTAAGAGCTGACTACATTTGTTGTTGGAATGTAACTGGATGTAAATCCATGTCAGCACGCATTTTAATTTGATCACAAAGTTTCATTAAATAGCCTGGGTCTAAAGTCTAAAACTGACTTTCTTTGGGCTCAACCTTAATCTAGTTTCCTCCAACGTACACTGCTGTCTTTTGACTAGTGGCATCATTAGGAGCTCAGCAGGTTCAGAGGGGTGGGTTCAAGTAAATGCCTCGAGCATTATTTAACACACAGCATTCCCACTTTATTTCATTTCATAATCATTAAGGCAAGAGAGCATCGGATCTGCTACCCCATTAGAACAACGAGACTTTAAGTTCCTATCTTCAGCATCCAATCACACCTAATGTGATGTCATTTGATAAAAAATAATAGAGTCAATGCAGGGCACATCATATTCTCATGGCAAGAGGATATAACCATTACAGAGTAATGCTTACTCTATTAGAGAATGTAAGAAATATTGCTTTAGAAAATAAATGTGTGTGTGTGTGTGTGTGTGTGTGTGTGTGTGTGTGTGTGTGTGTGTGTGTGTGTTTGTGTGTTGGATGCAGACACACATTTCCACAGTTCAGAATTGTTCTGTTCTTATTGTTTGAAGCTTGGCCAAATCTCCCCATGCTCTTTTTATAGCCTTAATAATCTTCACTCTATTGCAAACAAATGATAAATAAGAAAAACATTGATACTGAAGTTTTCTATATTTATGTTCCTATGTCTACAGAATCAAGTGAATTGTGTCCAATCCTGGCTACTGGCGATCTGCAATGGCCTGAACACAGGTGTCTACAGATCAATTATGCGGAATAATTATGCATGGAAAGCAGTGAAACAAACCGTATGCATAATTCACTGAGGTCGGAATATGGCTTTTGTACTTGGCCTGGAAGTTAACCTTAAGGCAAGCAAGGGCTATGCATCAAAAAGTTATTGTCTGAAACTGGAAGACAAGCCTGTAAATTCTACACCTTCCTTTCCAAGGAACAGAAACATTCCAGGTTTTAGAGAGAGTATGGATTTGTTGAAATCTTTCAGCACACTATTGTACTTGGTAAGTGATTATGCAGATCCTTGCTTCCTTGAATATAATATATGTGAACACAAATTCTCCATTTCAGTAGGATTCAAGGAAATGACACTTCCTAACAAGATTTTCCTATGCTGTTAAAGCCCAATTAATCAGTATGCTGAGCCAGGGGCAGGGTTTCTTCTAAGAATTTTTCTTGCTAAAATTCTCCTGTGTGAATGCTGACTGCAGTGACAGTGACTAAACACTTGTCAAATCAATTTTAGACAAAAGCCGCAAGAGTAACCTATCTTACCTAGAATGGCAATAACCTCATCATCCTGAATGACCTCAAGCGAGCCGGACACCACAAAGCATAACGTGTCAACACTCTCTCCAGCATGGAAGATGAGGTCTCCTGGCGCGCAGTGTGTGGTCTGAAACTCCACAGCCAAAGAGCGCAGACAGCCGTCACTTGCCAGCCGGAATGCAGGATGCTCATTAAACACCTGCCGGTTTAGGTGTACGCAAATGTCCGCCCTCATGTCTTTAGGGCAGATGGACAGCACCTACGAGACAACAGAGGGTATGAATGTCATGGCAGAGTAGTGACACATTACAGTGTCAGCTGATGTGTGTGAATCAGGATGGATGAGACAGTGAATCAACACTGTGTAATGAGTGGAGAAGTGTAGACCCAAGCTGATTCAAAGCAGTTTGATAGCAGCAATAAAATTCGAGACAATTCAGCAAGAGTCACGCATACACAAGTCAAAAAAGTGCAGAGTAATACAGCCGTGTATCAGTGTGTACAGAATTTATGCACAGGACACATGCTGCACTGGTGGTCAGGGATTTAGCTTCTTGTAGAAGAAAGAAAATAGCTCAGCTGCTGTTGGTATCTGGAAATGATTTGGCATTTCTTAGTAGACATGAATATTTCATTTTGGTGCAGTATAGAGTGATAATTAAATCAGCCGTCAACTGAAAGTTTTTCCCTCTCTTTTTTTTTCAACAGAAAGATATTATCAAAACAGCAGATGAAAAAAATTTCAGAATTTCTGCTGATAATCTTATTAAGCAACTGAAACTGCTGACTAAGACCAGACAGGTGCACTTTAATGCTAATGACTGATATATGTTCCTTATCGAGAATCTTTAAGTCAAAGCCAGAGTCAAATTATTATAGATACTATCATGTTAATATAAAAAAAGCACATCATATAGCACGCTACAACTCTCAGTGAACAATCTTCAGTTATTCAGCCATGAATATGGCTAAACACAGATCACAGATCCATCTACAAACACAGACAGCTGCATATTCACTCATGTGATTTAGTCATAATTAAATTCCACATTCATGACTATTCATTGCAGCAGAAACAACCTTTGTAGAAACAACCTAAGAAGTTGTGGGATGATTAAAAGCCACATGAGGATAATAGTGTGAATGCGAATAGGTCTTTTTGAGGGGGCATTGTTGCTATATTAAGTGGCAATGAGAGGTGGTTGTATTCACCAGCTAAAAATCCATTAGAGACTGTGGGACAAGCATGGAGGTACCTAAGGGCAAAACAGATTAGATCACATCCCAACAAATTCAACAGAACTTGTGTTACACAAGTATGCTATACATATGGATATATCCATCCATCCATCCAGTATCTATACTGCTTTTCTGTTAAGGGTCATGAGGAAGCTGGAGCCAATCCCAGATGAATAACCATTCACACTCACATTCACAGCTATGGGCAATTTAGACTAGCCTGCTGAACTAATCTGCATTAACTAATCTGTCTTTGGGCTGTGGGAGGAAACCAGAGCACCTAGAGGAAACCCACACAGGGAAAGGGAGAACATGCAAACTCCGCACAGAAAGGCACCCAGTCGTCCGGCAGATTCAAACCCAGAAGCTTCATACTGTGAGGTGACAGTGATAACCACTGAACCATAATGCCACCCATATTTGTAATACTGCTTTTAAAATAATTTTTGATTTAGCTCACCTGGAAATAGCTTATTAGCCATCAATTTCTTGGTAAAGGCCAGTAAAGCTGGCATTAAAGATAAGAGCTTCTTTTTTGGTGTTAAATGGAGCTGGTCACTGTGACCCACTGCACTTGAAAAATAGCTTTTCAAAGTAATATTTCATTCACTTGAACAGATGCTAAGGTATTCAAGAGCAAAAAAAAAAAAGTGTTGGGTTTTTTTGCAAGATGTGATACAAATGGATCAATCAGAAGGAAAAGCTAGAGGCTTTCTGACCTTCTCTGTGTCAATGCCTTTTGACATGGCCCAGGTGGAGACAATGTAGTCCATTACTCTTTCGCTCAGGCCTTTTGGCACCTGATAGAGCTTCAGAAAGTCCCGTACATTGTTTAGCATCTCATGGTAGCGGTTGGTATTGGTATACATCTGCTGGAAGATGGTGGTCACGTTTCCAAAGATGGTGGCATACAGGAGAGCTGTGAAAGAAAGATGACCAGCAAAGGCATTGTAAGATACATTTGGTGAGGTTAAAAGCTACTCAATATGCTACTATTTCCAGACGAACCAATAATCTAATGAAGACATGGTATATGAGCCTTAAACTGAAGCTTTAAAACATAGAACTCTTCATGCTGCCCCTCAAAGCCTTAATGTAAAGATTTACACATCTACAATGACTTAAAACATGGTCCAACAACACGTTTTTTTTTTCATATCAATTTATTAGGCTTAAATTATGTGGCAAATCTGTGATACAAGTCCATGTGAATGAGTTACTATAGAAAAAACAATATCTTCATAGTTTTTTAGAATTAATATAGAATTATTCCATCATGCTTTGCTATAATTAAAAGTAAACGCCATGTCACCTCACTGGTTCTGAATTTTGTCCATTGTTTTAAGATAGCATAGCAAGATAGCAAGTTGTCTCAGTTGCAACATCAACATTCTCTAGCTAGACAGCTCAGATTCACTCTGTTTGAAACAAAAATGAGATCTGACTTTTCAAGCCATATTTGTTTATGAATCATACTTTTTTCAGATTTTTTTTCATCATTCAGCAACAATTGCACAGTTTGTTACTGTTTTCTGCACACAATCCACTCCAAACTTTGGATAATTTTTTGCCTGTCCACAACTATGTCTGTACTATGACTAACCAATGTGGTGATGCAGTCACACAGTCCAGACAAACAAGTTTGATTTCATCATTAATAATGTGGACATTCAGTCTAAAATTCAGGTTTAAGAAATAAATGAGATAAAAGACCTATTTTCAATTTATCCTTCATTGAATGGATATATAACTAATAAGAATAAGGTGGAAAACACTAATAACAGGACATGTACTGTATGCTGTCAGTGTGTAAGTCGCTGAAATCTGCAGTATGTAACTAGTAGTGGGCCTCAGGATGTTTCCATGGGAACAAACCCAGACCAAAATAGTTCCTGAGCTCTGTGCTTATGCTATAACCAGTATGTTTACTGGTGCAAAAGAAAGAGTTTAGACCTAGACAACATAAATATAAAAAGACACAAATGTGTCATATACCAAAAAGGATAGGAACAAAATTGACAGCACATTGAGTGTTAGATCTGATTACAGTCTACCTCTCTTTTAGACTAGCTTCTATTCAGTTAGTAATAAAAACAGCAGGCTACTGGGAATCAGAATAATATACAAATGTACTGCAAGTTGAAGCCTCTGGATTCAAGGAGAGTCAAAATCGAAATAGAACCATACTCTGTGTTCTCAAAGATCACTCCCTTTCAGTAAGCGCTTTGATCCTAGTCAGGGTTGCAGGGATTCTGGAGTCTATCCGGGGAACACTGGGGATGAGCTACTATGGACGTATGACCAGTCCATCCCAGGGCATCATACACGCACACAGTCATGCATTCCTTCACACCTTAGCCAATCAACTGACATGTTTTCGGATGGTTTTTAAATCCAGAGAACCCAGAGAAAACTCGCATGGACATAGTGAGAACCGGCACAGAAACTGCACACAGACATTAACCTGAGCTCAGGATCAAACCAGAGATCCTGGAGCTGTGACTCCTGTGCTGTGGCAATGCTAGCTGCTGCATTCGGTATTAACCTTTCATATACTAAGTGTAGTGGCTAGTAATCTTAAACATTAAATTCCCATGAGCTGTTGGTGTGTCCAGACTTACCCCTGTAACTATATATCTTTCCTATTAGTTGCAAAAAAAAACACCTTAAAACATTTTAATATTTTGATTTTCACTTCAAATGCTCCTGAAGGTGCATATTACAACTCCCATCGTCCTCATCATATGACCTCTAGTCAAACTTCCATCCTCCATCACAGTCACCTGATTACTAATTCTAATTACTTCACTATTTGCAATCCCACTACTGCAAGCCATGAATGCAAGCCAATGTTATCGACCTGTTAATGTTATGTCTGTAGCCTGGTCCATGTTTACTGATTTAGTCTTGTCCAGTTTGCCTGTCTAGGACTAACTGCCAGCTTCACATTTCTGGATATTGCCAAGCTCCCTGGTTTGTCTTTGGAGCTTTATAGCTGAATCAGCACAACCAGATACCTGATACCCAGAATGATTCCAAGGCTAGCAGTTTTTAGAATGATGTGTAGCAATGCAGCATAGACAACATTCACTCTTTCTACAGCTCGACCTTTCTTTAACATAAGATTAATTATGAGTTATTGGTGTTGGCTGTATATGGACACTAAGCCACTGAGTCATTACGCATTGTAGAGCAGGCTGAATGAGAGTAAAAGCTTTTGTTTTAATGCAGCATGTAATTTAGGTAAGACTTTGCGAATTAAAAAAGAGCAACGCTGAACCAATAATTCATTCTTTATGGTGAACAGAAGCTGTTATTTTTATATTAGATTAGGCAATATGAAGCACGCATTAGAGGGCCATCAGCACAAAAACACAAACACTCCTCACATAAGCTAATCATGTCAGAGCCTAGTGCATAAACAGGTCTGATAAGCTGGGTAATTAGGCAAGGATCACCAATAGATTTGTGTTAATTGATACCACTAGCATTTCAAAGGTCACACAAACACAGTCAGAAGCCTTTTGCCTCAGACGTGGAAAAGGCTACAGAGTAGAAGTGTTGAACAAATATGTAATAATATCACTATTAGCGCAATTTCTCTGGACATTGACAAATAAGCATGGCTTCTATAAGGAAACTTTTTAGAACCATAACCTATCCAAAGAACCCTTGATAAACCCATAGAAAAGGTGGGGGAGAGAGAACAGCTGCTGCCAGGCTCAGTTTGTTCAAATGAACAGCCTGAAGAGAAAATCTTTTGCAATTTAAACAGACTTCGACTCCAATGTTTCACTTTCAGCTTTGAACACATACTTTATGATAGGCCTAAAGGCACATTTTGGATTTGCCAAAATGGGCGTATAAAAGTTTCATGGTCGTCTTGTAACGACAGTATACCCACAAGTGGAGAGCTTGTAATATCTCCCGGCTTAATAACCAAGTTCCAATGTAATATTCAGCAGGCTGAGTCACCACTCCAGTACATGTGCTCCAGGCTGGTTCACAGTCCTGAGACGGATCCACACTTGCAGAACTTGCCATCCAAGCTCATCTTTGCTCCTAACCCCAGCCGCATGCACCCCAAAGCATAATAACTAGCATAAACCCAGGCTACACCTAGGCATGGATGGTACAAATACAGAGAGACCAAAGGGAACATACAGTATGTATGATCTTTTATTGGCAATTCACAGTGCTCCTGCGCTACTGTTCTGTTCAGCAAACTATTTTAGCAAAATCTCGGACATTAAAATGCCAGAGCCCAGAGGGCATTTTCTAAGTGATTTCTCCAAAATCCCACACTGCTGAGAAGCCTGTAGAGGTGCCAGAGGGTTTCACAGAGGCCGCATACAGATAGAGCATTTTGCTGAGTAAGGCTTTAAGTGAGTGAGTCTGCTGGGTTGGCACAAATAGACACTTAGTGTACAGATAGCAAATATCTAATCCTAACTAAAGCATGCCAATTAAACATTTACTCTACAACCAGCTGTGAAGTGGTTTATTATATGTTCTCAACCCAGCAGTTGGTTAAGGGCTTTAGGAAATGGGTGCCAAATTAAACAGACACTAGGATTTATTTTATTTATTGTTGTACAGTTTTCTCTACACTGATATCTGGGAAACCTCATTACAGGAAGTTTTCTGTTGGATATTTACAGAGAGACTAATCAAGCAGATAACTCATTTCCCAAAGTAAACCTATAATTCTATGGTATAATGTCACAAATGCAGCAGGTAGTGTTGCTGCCTCACAGTTCCTGGGTCACCGGTTCACTCCTGAGCCCAGGTTACTGGTGTGCTCTGTGTCTGAATGTGTTTCCTCCCTAACCCTAACCCTAATCCTAGGTTCTCTAGTTTCTTCTCACCTCCCAAAAACATTCTAGTAGGTTGACTGGTGACCCTAAATTGCCCCTAGGTGTTAAGTGTTTAAATGTGTCTGTAAATGGTGTCTTGTGTTGGATGGACATCACAACTAGGGTGTATTTCCACCTCACACAATCCCTTAGTGTTTCAGTGATTGGCTCTGGATCCACCACAAAACTGGTTATCAAAGTGGTTATTGATGATGAATGTATGAATAAATGAAGATTGTTTGCTTTATATAGTCTGTCAGCTTTAATTTATAATGCAAATATAATCAATCTAACAATCTACCATACATTAACTGCCCATTTGTATTCAAAATATAATAAAAATATCTTAATGCTAAACAATTGCTACTAATTGATGACTTTTCACTTCTGCGAGCAGATTTTTTTTAATTTATGAATTTACTTGTGCTTGAGATGTGTGCAAAAGAGTAACACACTTCAGTTCAGGAAAATCTGTAGATTTCAGAACTTCATATAGTAAAAATTGTTATTAAAAAATTCCTTATGTGAGGGTTTCCACAGGCGCACACAATAATTAAAACAGTAAATAAACATTTGGCTTTAATATTCAAGTGTACATAAACAGCAAATAACATCTGTATTGACGGAGTAATTTTTTAATTTTTCTCTTTACTTTTCTCTAAAAAAGTGAGTAGCGATGTTACTTTATTACTAATATTACCTCCATTATGCTACACTATGATTCACATTTCAGTCAAATTATCATGCTGGAGCTGTGCTCTCCTTGTGCTCTCCTTGTCTCCTTGTCCACAAAAAATGTGATCTGCTTCTTTAGTGCGCATTTTCTATCCCCCTGATTTTTTTTCTGGCTTCAAGTCAAATACCTGTGTTTATAATTGTTGTTCTAGACTCTATAGAAAAACCTCACCTCAGGCACCAGTACTCAAGAAAAATCTGGCAACCTTGGAGGTGTAAACTGCATGCAGGTGATTTTAATAATCTGACTGAGCTACTCAGAAACTCAGCCTGCATCCCTGCAAAAACCAACCCTGAATATGTGTAACTTTCACCGCATTAAAAATTGACATCATTTAAACTTATAGTAAACTCTGAATATAGCCCTGAAAGTGTATAAATGTTTAGATACTGGTCATCTTCAATTATGCATAGACTAGTTCAGTTTATATTTGTTGTATATCGTTTTGTGCACCACAAGTCTTACAAACATGTTGTCTATTTTATGAGCACTGAAAGTGTGGGCAGACCAGCACAACATGGTTTCATTTACATGTACAGCTATTGCACACTTGCTTATTAGTTGAGGTCCTGATTTTTATGCAGTTTAGTCCAGGAACATGTAGACTACATGTGATTTCTCCTAAACAACCACTGGGCATACTATGTTACACTGACTAACAGTTTGCAGCTGAATGGACAGTTGTGCCACTCTGTAAGTTATTATAAAGTAATAGCATTGTCAGTATTGTCACTGAAGTAATGAATTGCAAATCTAAAGGAGGTGGAACATTTGTGTTATACATAGAGTGGGAAAATGGTATGGTCAAATACAGACATATGGTAAAGAATGCATGTTGCTGATGCATTTGCTGATTGAGGTTTAATGATCATTAAACACAGCATGATATAACCACACAAACACACACACAAAAAAATATCTTGCTGAGAGTTTTTCCTCTTTCCAACCTCCTAGCTGTGAGACTGACAGCAGCGAGAGCAGTGTTTTAAGCTTACTGGTGTATCCTCGGCTCACCTCACCACAGTCTGGTCTCCCTGTCATGCACACTGTTTACCTCAATAAAGCTAGAGTCAGTCAAAGACTGACTAAGCAGGAGAACTAAAAACAAAGACTGAAAGTAATTTAGATAAAATATTTTAATATTTTTAGCTAGTGATGTGTAAAATAATTCACATTTGCTTACAGATGTGCAATAAAGGAATCACTGATCCTATAAACAAGACATGAATGAAGAAATACGTGTGGTGTTTCCTAAATGTTAAAACTGGACGGATATACAGGTGTAATTAATTTCGTTGTCAGTGGACATAAATATAATGAGATGTTATTGCAACACAGCAGTAATAAATGTCAGCTATGAAAAAAAATCAGCAATGCTTAGCTAAGCTCAATATGATATAAAACTGAGAAGAGGGCAAATGTCCAAAGAAGCAAAATCAAGATCTCACACTTAATGAAGATGTTCATCCATTCTTCTGAGGAAATAACAAGCCACATTGTCATTAAAGGACGCCCTCACATGCTTTAAAATGAGCTATTTTATAAATCAGTACTCCTTTAAGTGAAGTGAAAGATCTTCTCTTCCTCTGTCCTCAATTAATCATCAGTGAGAGAGCATTTCATATTGTTAGCCCTCATGGGACTGGAGGAACAAGACAGCTCTGGAAAAAGTGCTCAGTTCTAGTACACAAAAATAACCGAGTTTGCTATGTTATCCATCATTACTGAGCTATATTTTAGGGACCACTAGCATGCGATTACTAGAAAAGTGCACAAGTCTAGTGCATTGTAACTTACTCTATGTAAGAATCCCATGATGTATTTCGAAAGATTAGCAGATCTGTCAGTCAAATAGTGAGGAGTGATTCACGGTTATAATCATTTTCCATTCAGATTTAACACTCAGCTCATTTATTGTTTAATTAATATCCTTCTGCTAGCTTTTCTAACTCTGGACACAACATGATCTTAGTGAGCCTGAGAGACTGGATAAATTTGCATTAAGCAGATGTAGAAGAGTACTGCAAAAAAAAAAAAAAAAAAAAGAGTACTCTAGTGCTTTAAGACAAAGCAAAATGCAACAAAGTTTCGTGCAGGCTTAGTTAATTTCCTCCATATACATGGTTAATTAATTGCTCCTTATCTTACAATATCTCTATTATTTCACTGTTCATTAACAGTATTAAAGAAAGTATGGTTTCCAGCATAACATTCAGCTCAGTTTAATAATGTTGTGGAACTTTTTACAGCAGCTTTTAATTCATCAAGGACAATTGATCCAAGTATGTTCCTTCCAAATGGCTGCATCTGATGCAAAGCAAATGTGGTTCTGTCCCCCAAAGTCTCCCAATGTGTAGCACAAAGACAAACCAGACATAAAAATAAGCAAAAGGATACAGCAGTACTTAAGCACTTGGTGCACAATTATTCTAAGAGATTGCCTTCAAGAGATTTTTCTACAAAGCCTCTTAAGCACAAGCGCATATCACTGCTCACTTGCCTGCCCAAAACAATTAGACATATATGAAGCCTGTAGTGTCAGTTTTAATGTAGGTTTATTTCTCAGTGGGCTTTATTTAATGGCCCAAATAAAAACTGACATTGTTTAGCATTAGTACTAAGGACGCCTGCGTCCCGCAAGGAGAATGACTAATTCACCCGGGTGCAGTAATTACAGCACAGCCTGCAGCCAGAGTTCATTCCTGTCCATCATCCTCTCTTCTCACTACCAGCATGTGCTGATTCCCCCAACATTACTTCCCTCCTGTCTTCATCTCATTGAAGCAGATATCGCTAATGACATGACAGCCGTGTCAACTGGTCATGCAGTCTTACCTCTGACCAACTCAATGCTTCATCGATATAGAAAAGCATCAGAATTTTAAAAACCCAACACACAGCTAGTTCCAGCATGTACGTCTGTGAGCTAGTCAATTATATAAAGTAATATTTACAATAAAAAAAAGTAACACTTTACTTAAGGGTAGTGTTCTGAGGACAGTACAATTCCTACACAAGTCCTTCATGATAACTGACATAAGCCTACAACAAGGCTGATTCCAACAACCATCAATGCTCATAATTACTGCTCTTGTCAATTTTGAATTTTGTCGAGTTGACTTAACATACTTGAATTAAGAGACGCAGACTTTTTTTTCACATGACACTTTCTGGGATGACATAATCGCAACTGACTTTGTAACGCAATGTAACTCCAGCATTCCAGAGTCACAAGACTGTGATGATGTGGCATGTGAGCTTGCTCAGTGAGGTTAACTGGAAAAATGTAACAAAGGTGAGAAATTTCCATAGGATGCTTTGAAGTGTCTTCTAAACTCGACACTTACGTGAACGTAAAACCTGCTGTACAGAGTGTTGTTGCAGTGAAGGTTTTTAATACCAATCATTTCACTGCAAGAAAAGAGTTCTGCCTATTTTCGAAGTTAGTTTCTTATTTCATTATATAGATTTTTATGAGTATGACAAAATTTTGACATAACAAAGTTGTATCTTCTTCTAGCCCTAAACTGTGTTTATTATTTCTGCATGTGTTTTAATTAATACTCATGATAATAGTATACACAATAATAATAACATTGTGTGTATTCTACTGGCCCTTGGGCATTTTTGTTTGTTTATTTGTTTGTGTGCTTATAGGTTTTTATAAATAGCCATAAAAAAATTTTGTCAAAGTGTCTATATTTGAAATTCTTTTGATTGATCCACTATGTTTTCGTAAGGTTATTCCGTGTATAATGGACCTCAAACTGGCCGCAGCTGTCTCGTGTACGGCCACAAAGGAGAGAAAAGATAAGACGTATTTTGTTCAAAGGTTCCACGTATGACATGTGAATGAAGAAAAAGTTCGAGATCGGTTTCAAAGGGATTACTAACAGTGAATTTGCGAGGGTTTTGCTGCACAGAGAGCTAGCAGATAGTGGTCATGTACTCTCAAAACAAAAACAGAAACAATACATTGGATTCTGGGAAGGGTGAGTTGTGCCCCTTTAACTAAAATTAGTTTAATTTCACTAATTATAGGACTGTTATGAATACTAATGACAATGCCATTACACTGTAATAACAGATTTATGAGTATTCTTATTTGGTGACATCACCATTATGTCGGCATAACCACCTGTTGGAATAAGCCTACAGTATAATAATATTAAGATAGATCTGTATCAGTTGTTACAGACGCTACGTAACTGTATGAACACTGCCCTTAAGTAAAGTGTTACCAGTCATGTGATCTTGGTGAGAACCTCATGAGTGCATGGCAAGCTATTGCTTATAGTGTTATTGTGAGTTTGTTATTGGGATTCTGATATCAGGCTCAATTTATAGAATACTGGCTTTAGCAACATTTGGTCAGAGATGGTGTTATGTGTGAGGGTTATAGGAGTCATTGTGATGCACTTAAGCAGAGTAAGTAAGGTCATTGGAGACGGAGTCATCACTTAGTCCAGTTTGACCTTTGAGTGCAGATTAGGCTCTAGACCAGCTGAAACAAGCATTACACAAGCTCCATTATACAAAATTACTCAACCTTAAGGGAAAGCAATCACATATACCGGAACTTCCTCAGACATACGATCTGATGTACAATGTAAAAGCACAAATCTCTCTGGGAAGATTTGATTGTGGTATTAGGGAGTTTGTGTAGAGGTACTTCATCAACAGTATATTGGGAAAGATTATATTAGAAAGCGCAACAAAAAAAAAAATGTATGATGTGAAGCAATTCGAGACTTTAAACCTGAGTCTTTACATAATGTAGTGTCTTGTTGTTTTGTTTATTCGCACCAAGCTTCTCCCCACAGCAAAGAATTCCCTGTATTGTGTTTTGCTCTTCTTATTAAACCAATAAGCTCCAGCCTATATCCTACTCTCTGTAATTTCACAAACAATCTCTCTCTCCTGTAAATGCCTCTCCACCCAGTAACCACATCATCTCTCTCTGCAACACAATACAGATCGATATGCAGCATTGACGCATCACTTAGACCCTGAGGCTAAGAATCATCCGACCCAGCATCTCTAATCGCCGCTATCCTTCAGAGGATCCTTCCTTTGGCTTCCACAGTCTGATTAGACTCATTCTGTGCAATAACCCCAATGTCTCCAGCCAAAACTTCCATACCACATCACAACCAATTCCTTCAAACCAAGCAAACAAAAAGAGGAAATCGAAACACAGCGATTTCCCATAACGTGAACAAACATACAGGGCAGGTTAGATAACAGACTGCAAGCTCTCAAAGGCTCCAGTGTTAAAAGAGTCAAATTGCCCACCACTAAAAGTGTGGTCCCATTTACTCCCAGCAAAAATGGCTGGAATCTATAAACATAGAAACACGGGCTATATCTTAACACAATACAGGGGAAAAGTTTCTAGTTCTAGTTTCTAGAACACACCGACAGATTTGATATTTGCTTAAAAATAGTTAAATTTTTTTTTAAATAGCAACTTCATCAGTATTAGAAATGGAAAACAATGGAAAAGGGAAAACATTTCACAGCAGTTAGTAATCACTGTGTAGAACAGATACAATGTGTACATAAGTCCAATTCAATTCCCTTTTTCCACTTCATTAAAAAGTATTATAGTTACATTTCCAAAATGTGAATTTATTGCTACAAATTAAGTCAGGGAACTCAGAAAATATTGTTGTAGCTACCTTTTTTGGCCTAAGGACAGACTGCATTGCTGCACCAATGTAGGAGTTAACCCGAAGTCTAAGAGTTTCTCTATAAACTATGAGTTTATGAGTTTGAACAGTGATGTCTGGTGGAGATATTAGATGGTAGAGGTAAAATCTAATATCTATCAATAACTTGATCAGATTTGAGCAAACATTATATCACAACAATCTCATAGATGGTGTAATAAGAATGCTATGGGGAAAACTATGATACACACACACACTTGTTCAGCTGCAATAGTGACTTCTATTTTTTTCTTTTTTTATGCTTCATGTCCATATGGACCTCCTGGGTATCTTCTGACTACAAATATGGTGAACAGAAAAGCTGTGACCCATTCATTGAAACCAATAAAAAATACTAAACTTATGCTTCTGTCATCTATTGTTTTGTCCATTTACTTTTTTTGTTTCTCCTGCAGAGACATTATATGTAAAAAAAAAAAAAAAAGGCAGTGAATAATCCACCTAATGTGCTTTCATTACACCCATCACTGTGCGTTACATGTACGTTTTCAATTTGCTGATGACTTATGACGAGCTTAACAATATCAGCCCAAATGAAGATCAAATCTGTTTCACTTGGTGTAATCATCTGGCATGACTATCACTTATAGGCTGCATGAATCTACACTGAAATAAAAGCTCATTAAATTTACATTAATTCAAATGCATTCATCAGTCCCACTTAATTGAAATGTGTTATATTAACCCAAATTGTTTTCGTACATCCATCATGATTTGATGATGTACTTTCAAAGACTGGATAAAATCACATTCCAAGCTCTCACCTGAGCTAAGGCTCAATCCCAGATCACTGCCATTCAGCAACATCCACATTACCATAGTGCTATTCTTCAGTACATAGTCTAACTGAAAATTAAATTTATTGTTATAGTTTCCATCAGTGCCAACATTCTCATGAGATTTCATAATATAATTGGTTTATGTTATAGTATGTGAATTGAAAACATTCACTTTACATAATTCAATCAAGTAATTAGAAACTTGTTTGAATTATGTTTAGTATAAGCAATGAGATCACATTTTGATAAGAAACTTAATATTATTATTATTATTATTATAATTATTCTCTTAAATCTGACTGACCACATATTCCATTTTTTTCAGTGTACAGTCTGTGAAGCCTGTCAAGCCAAACAAATCCACCTTAAAGGGCCAATATGTAGGATTTAAAGGGTAGGATTTGGAGAAACAGAGTATATACACTCAGTGCCAAAAAAGTTAAGCACCCAGACAGAGTGGTGGAAATTAAAAGGCCTGCACGTGGTGAAAGGTCATGTGACTGTATCACAATGATTACTATATCAGATCAAATGTACAATAGAGTTAGCAGTATGGGCACACTGCTTTTCCCATGTCGGTAGAGTGTGGCACCCCCCCTGGGCCTGGATACATGCGGTGATACGGTGCAGAAGGGATTCGTATAGGCGTTGTATCCTCTCCTGCCGCAAGTAGGTCTGAGAAGTCCGAGCTGATCCCACACAAGTTCGATTGGGGAAACATCGGGGGACCTGGCTGGCCATGGGAGGACCTCAACATGATTCAGGCAGTCAATAGACTCACGTGTCGTGTGTGGATGGGCATTGTCTTGTTGAAGGACAGTACCAGGGGGCTATATCAGGAGGCGTAAGACATGCAGAAGCTGGATGTCACTGACATAGCGCTGTGCTGCCATGGTCCCCCGAATCACTACCAGAGATGACCTGAAGTCATACCCTATGGCTCCCCACACCATAATGCCAGGAGTTACGCAGGTGTGTCTCTCCACAACATTTGCAGCATTGGTCCTCTCACCTCGGCGTTGCCATACATGCACACGAGGGTCATCCGTGGTAATGCAGAACCGAGATTCATCACTTAGCATGGTACAACACCGCCCATCATAAGTCGATGCCTCCTGGTTATGGCACCACTCCAAACACAGCCATCTCTGCGCTGTTGTTAACGGCAGCCTACGAATAGGACGGTGAACCCTAGGTCCAGCTGATGTGAGTTGTCGAGACCTGGTGTACCGAATGACATCTAAATCAAACCATTCCTTCTGGATGCTTAACTTTTTCTTGTTACTGACTACTGTGTATATGTATATATATATTCGACAATATACATTGTCTTTTCATAAGCTTAGAATGAGCCCTTTATATTCCCACAGGAAGCGGGTCCACCTCTACGGAGCTGCCATGTTGTGCCTCTACAGCTGCCCAGGATGGAGAGCACATTCCACTCTCTACAATTTACAAGTTTATAAGTGGCAACATGAATCTGGAACGCACAAGAAGAATCACAAAGAAGGAGAAAGGAAGACATGGAAGAAGAAATAAGAGGAATCAGTGTTTGCTGTTGTTGACCAACAAGTTTGAGAACCCAAATTTTGAAGAATGGAGAATCATACTTAATATTTAGGATGAAAAAAACAAGGGATTGTGAATGTAACTACCCGAAAATATGCTTCAGGCACATGACGGATACTGCACATTCTAACACACACTTTGAAAGGAAGAGGTAAGGGAGGCAAACCTTAAAACAAAGCAACGTAACTGATATGGATGCTAAAAATGAAATCGTATATGGATGTCTTTTATCCTTGAAAGACAGGGGAGCTTAGCCTAACAAGCACTTTTATACCAGCCTCCCCTGGGTCATTAACATTTACATTTATGGCATTTTAGCAGAAGCTCTTATCCAGTGCAACTTACATTTATCTCATTTATACACCTGAGCAGTTGAGGGTTAGGGGCCCTGCTCAAGGGCCCAATAATGACAGCACTGGGATTTGAACTCCAAATGACCTTCCAATCAGTAGTCCAACATCTTAACCACTGAGGTACCAATGTCCCAGAAACAGTCAGAAATACACTACCAGTCAAAAGTTCGGACATACCTTCTAATTCAATTTTTTTTCTTTATTTTTATGACTTTAAAAGAGACTGGATAATGATGGACTGTTGTTTCTCTTTACTTAGTTGAGC
>JAQQZR010000020.1:4917341-4945003 GCA_030068235.1 Notoglanidium macrostoma
GTATATGCCATACGTGTTGCTTCATAGTTTTGATGTATTCAGTAATGTTTTACAACGTAGAAAGCAAAAAAAATAAATAAGGAAAAACCTATGAAAAAGAGTAGGTGACCATAAACTTTTGACTGGTAGTGTAGTTCAGAATGCTGCATCCCATTTAAAAGATTGTGTTTTCTTAATCTTAATTTTCATGTTGAATATTCCTCTTATTATGTGTGCTTGCAAAGACACCTTTTAAAGATTTATTGTGTATACAGAACATAAACCTGGATGTCAAATAAAGTTATGCCTATGCCTCATTTCAGAACGGATTCACACACTTGCTCTGAATCAATCAAACAACACACACATCTTCACGTGTTATCTAGCACACTCATACACACTCATAGTGATGTGTTTCAGTTAAAGTTTCTAAGCAATGTTTTTTTCCCCACAGAAATGATGACACCTACTTAGCTCCTGAGTGCTGCAACAGAAAAGTGTAGGAAGATCACGAGAATCCCAACAGTGCCACAGCTATCTGTGGTCTGGAGCCAAGGAAACAATACTGGCTGTGATCTCTGGGTTGGAGGGATAGCATACTCTCTCTCCTGTCAACAATGCAAGCTAATTGTAGGTGTCTGTGAGCTCATGTATGTGGAAGAGGGCAGATAGTGCTTTAGCAAAAAAAATTTGGTTGGCTGGTTTCGCATGTCCCAGAATAAGCTTCACCATCCTCAATTAGTAGCTGTTGTATAATAGGGCTAGCTGTTAGTGGATGTTGATTGACAGGTGACCACAACTGTGGAGAAAATTTGGGAGGAAAAAGTGGTGACACCTGCATATTGTAAAGAACTGAGGTAAGATGGATACAGCGTTACTTGTGTTACATCTTGAATACTGCATGTCCTCCCTTTTGGAAAGCTCAACATCAGCTATTACACAGCCCTGCATGAAATGAGATTTTAATTTTCTATCCACAAGTAATTTTCAAGTAAAAGCTAAGCAAATATCACAAAACTAATACTTTGCTGACTTTTAAATTAAGCCATTTTCGCCAATTAGGGCAGGCCCTCTGTAATTTATCCTAATGTTCTACTTCTACTTGGTACTTTCTGCACTTGTGACCCTGTTGACTTCTGCTGTTGTGAATAGTCCCACATGGATACCCTGCACTTCTCAAATAAAAAGTTTAGGACACACTCAGTGGACAATCTCAACTGGATACTGTAGATTTGTGCCTACAAAGAACTGCTGCCGTAATCATGACTATCCCGAGCTCATCCCAGGACTCCTATTCACAATATGCTCATACTGCACATCTTTTCTACATACTTAGTACTGTTTGCCTTTACTTTTTAAAGTTATATTCTGTAATGATTATAATCCCAGTATGGGATAATGGGTAACCTTTAGAGTCTGGCTCTTCTTAAGGTTTCATCCCATGCCATGTCAGGAAATGTTTCCTTGTTGCTGTTGCCACTGAATTGCTCTTTATGGATCTAAATCTACATCCAAATGTCTGTGAAGCTGCTTTACTGCAATGCCTATATTGTAAACAGCACTACAGAATAAAATTGAATCATGTGTCAGTTTTAAATTTATTATACACAATGGAGATATTGGTCAAAGTCAGATAAATGGGTATGGTCTGCTTCTACTGTAATACAGGTGGGAAAGGATGTACAGATTCCCTGGGTCTTAATCCTCTGATAGTAAAAATATACCTATCATTTGAAAGGGAGGAATATAATGATACATTGGGTAATATGTGCCATCCATTCTGTGTGCCTGCCTTGATATGTAATGGGGAAATTTTTCTTCTGCTGTTGACAGCCTCACAGATGGGAAAATAAGGCTTGTACCTAGGTGCAAACCTGAAATTCTTTAATGAAGAGGGACAGATGATCATCACATATGTGCATAGATATGTCAAATTGTGCAGCATGATGTATGATTATGTTTGTTTTTAATATACTTAATTTTTTTTTTCATTACAATTGCAAATTCTTTTCATGTCTTTATGTATTTCTAAATTTAACCCAGCTCTGTGGGTGCCCTTTTAGCTAACTGTACTTATTGGTGATTTCCCTGTTCTGTTCTGTCTGACATAAAGGTGAGACAAAGGTCCTTCTGAGCAGGAGGTGGATTGGGACTTCAAGATATGGCTTATTGGAAATGTAGTGGGTGATGTTAACAAGTCCATATGGAGAAGTGGGGCAGGATCTGTAATTAGCCAAGCTATGCCCTAGTCTTCTTGCCAGATCAATGCTTAGACTAATGCTTAGACATCGCTGTTAGGCACCAAATTAACAAGCCTGTACTTCCTTTGATTTATGAACACTACCAAGTTATTGACTGGAAGGAAAAGCACCAAACAGACTGCACGCTCCCCTGGGCAATTCTTGGACAATGAAAGTCTTGAAACTGTCTCTCGCAATTTGATGTACTAACTGGATAAACCCACTTCACTGTGACTTCACATACAAAAAAAAGGTTTCTGTTACACCTTCCATCTCATCGAGTGTCAATCAGATCTGTAGAACCCAATAACAGTAATCAGGAATAAAGCTCAGGGCCAGTCATATCCCACAGTGCTAGTGATTGTTCAGTCACCAGGGTGCTCCCAAAAGAGCCAGCAGAAACACAGAGACAGTGTGAACGGCCTGATGAGCATTTTCATCACTATAGTTAAGGTGCAGACCTGTACAGCCAAGCCCAATCAGTTCAAATACAGCTTAACTTGGTGAGACAGCACAAGAGAGTTAGATGAAGGGACAGAGAGAGAAGGAGAAAATTGAAAGAGAGAGAAGAACAATTGGGATTAGATGAGTGACGGAGCGGAAAGAGTCAATTTGGCCAGAGAAAGGACACCTGAAGAGAGTAGACAATAAATTAAAAAATGGAAGGGGAAAAAAGCAGCAGAGGAAAAAAGCAGCAGAGTTAAAAGGAGGAAAAGACAGAAATACAATTAAATAAGTCCTGAACAAGGACTTATGCAGTAGGTGGTATCAGTTACAGTGATATTGGAAGTGGAGGAATGTAACAAATATGTGGTAATCACTGCCTAGCCTAGTCTGTATGAACAAAAAGGAAATTCTTCCCTAAACAAGATTATAATAATACAACTCTGAGCAGGTTGTACAGTGTGCTAAAATGGTTTACTGCCAAGCCTTTGACTATTGAAATTTCAGAGAATTTGCTTGTTCAATCACTCAGCAAAGCCTAAAACAAAGCTAATGAAATTATACCAAGCTGGTCTAAAAATGTAGCCTGCCAACAGCGGTTCAGGTTTTAAATGAACATGAGTCTGTTCTTCACTAACAGCCAGTGCTTCTTCCGGACTATTCCTGTCATTCCATTGTAATGTGTTCTGTTTGGGAATTAGAGCAACAAATGCCTGTGTTCTTTGGTAACACATACATAAAACATCTGTAACCAACTGTGACCCCATGATATGCATATGCAATTATCTTAGATATGGATCTATCCTTTCTATTAATTACAGTTTGAGCTAGCCAACTATATGCTCCTCAGTTTCCAAATCGAGAATTGCCTTGGCATTATAGATGCATTCATGGATGGAAATTCCCATTCTCTGTAAAGTAACCTTGAGGCTGCCTGGAGCACAGAGCATCACACTCCTTCTTACTCAGCACATACACTATCCTCCTTACCCTTTGCTTGCATTAAAATGTACAGTAGCATCAGTCAAACAAAACATCCAACAAGACTATAATTAAGTACAAGTTGACTACTTCCACTAGCGTATTGTTGAAAGTGGTCACTGAGAAAAGCATGTTTTAGTATTTATTTAAGGTAGGTCTCACTACGTTCAGTGCTGTTGCTTTTTCAAACAGAGCCACACATGCATACAAAATCCTCATCTACCCCTGTAGACCTGAGAGGGTCGGGGAATAAGAATGAGAGTCAGAAAGAACAGAGGAAAGAGAGACATGGTAGGGAGTATTCAAAGCAAAGGTGTGTACTGAGCTCTTAGCATTGTGGTTAGTTTTTTGGTTTCCTATCATACTCTGATCATTTTCTTGCTTTCCATTAAAACATAACAGTGTGTATGAATTAATGCTAACAGGTTTATCTTATGCCTCATCGTTGATTCAGTCACCTCATGCTATTGTATGCTAATTATCAATAATCATATGATAAACCTCAATTCAACTTTTTCAACTTTATCAAACCCCACATAATATTGTTTTACTGTATTTCAGCACAGGGGTTCAATTGGCAACTTATTGGAGGTACAGACTTTTATTTTTCATTTGTTAACTTTATTATGTTTGTTTATTTGATGAAATTATTACCATATCTTATCATATCATGAAATTACTCTCTATGCCAATATTATCTCAAAACTCTATGTTTAAGAACAGTACTGATGCAGTAAAAGAAAGTATTGAAGAACACTTACATCCCACCATCATCATGGCCACAGAGAAGATTTTCTCGCCATCCGTGGTAGGAGCGATGTTACCAAAACCAATGGTAGTCAGGCTGGTCATTGTGAAGTAGAGTGATGATATGTAGAGGGTGTCCTTACTGGGTCCTCCCTCCCATTGGCCTGATCCGCTGGCATTGTATCGATAAGGTGTGCCAATACTGATTGCTAGCTGATAGAGCCAACTGTCAGTCTTGATGGTGTTGGTGACTTCATCAATGACCTCGTAATCGCCAATGCTATACCAGATACAAGCCAACCAATGAGCCACCAAGCCAAAGACACAGACAAGGAGAACCAGAACAGCAGCGCCATACTCCAGATAGTGGTCCAGTTTACGAGCCACACGGCCCAGACGTAGTAGACGCACCACTTTAAGGGAGCTGAAAAGGCTGCTGAGACCCTGTAAGGAACAGAGATGGAAAATACGGATAATATTTGACCTCGACTGTCCACCACAGAAGGGTTTTGTGAAAAAAGAATTAACATCAACATTAACATTTCACAGTAGTTTTCTCTGCTATAGTGTAAACACAAAGTTTGAATGGTGCTATAAAGTACAGCAGTCTCAAAAGCACAATCAAGGTCCATACAATGCACCCAGAAGACATTTTTAAATTGTGAGAAGCACTTGGTTTGGGGCATTTTAAGTAGCTACAGTATCCTCTAGGTCTTTTATCCATGAATAATTCTAGTCTGAGCAATGATTCAGCCATCTTTTCCTATAGTTACTTTGATCTAAATGTTTTCAACCCAGAGAAGGAGGAGAGCAGAGGTTGTAATAGGCAGCTGCACTTCCCCTTCCCCAGTCACATCAAAGTCTCCATTTCTCCTTCAAGTAGGAGGAAACAGGGGCTCATCGTCAAGTCGGCGTGTTCGAGAGTGGCCACCGACCTGAAACGATTCTCAATAGTCTAAAAATAGCAACGCATCTCATGCAGAACATTGTGGTTTGGTTATAATGCTTACTCACTGCTGTTACATTCCTTAACTCCTCATAGTAATTTATGCATTTATTTATTACAGCATTTACTCACTGTTACTAGGACAAATTTTGCAAGTTTTTTATTGGGAATTTTACTTGATGTGTGTGTGGGTTGTTGTTTTTTTCTTCTGAGTTCTGCGTAATGGATTCAGTTTTGTTTTATAACTGTTTGCTTTGTTTTAAAACTGAAAAACTTGAAATAGTATCCAGCAACTGGACTATTGTACAGAAAGGGTCCATGTTGCAAGATATGTTTCAGGCTTTCAGAGAGAAAAAGGCTGCTGTATTGCAGGTACACCCACACAGACTAAAACAACAGCTCCTTAGACAAACCGAAAACTAAATATCACTTGCCAACATCATCCAAGTGAAAATAAGAGGTTCGAAAGAAGCCAGATGAACATGTAAAACTGTAAAGCTATTTGTATTTGTATATTTTCAGCTGTTCTCTTTTTGATGACAATCAAATATTTTGCTTGTCTACGGTTTTAAAACCCAACAAAATAACAGCTTCTAGCTAATAAAACATTATTCCTGAATTTTTCCTTCAATAATGGGTTCCATGTGCACACCTGACAAGATTTATGGGGATAATAAGGGAAACAACTGAACTAGCGGTGGCTAGCCTAACTGTTGCATCTTCATTAGCATTAGCAAGTGGCAGACTGTCAACCTGGAGCCATTTATAAATAGCTGCACCAGTGTTCACCTCACATTTTTAATTAGCATTTCTTCTACCACAGTCCTGTGCTTTACTGTTCTCGCTGTCACACAATCACGAGGGCAAATACTCAAACATGCAAAAGGAGCACTTTTCCCACAACGCTGACATAGGAGGCGAAGGGAAAGTAAAAATAGATGTGTTTGTAGCACGCAAACACGCTACACCAGGGGTTGTTATGCTTGTTTATGAATCTTTTAGTGGAAATTTCTGCCTAGTAATTCATCATTCAGAGATCTACTTTGCATTTGTGCATACTTAGCATTTAGAAAACTGCAACATTGTTTTTCTTTCCCAGTAAAGAAACTATAGATCTGATTTAAACCTATAGTGAATCGAACAGAAGAACTGTAAGGGGCAATAGCCCAGAACTGGTGAGTATTCATAGGGTTTTGTGTTATCATCAAACTAGGAAAAAGATATTGGTGATAGTTGTTCATAGTGTTAGGGCCTGGGTAATGTCAAAAAATAAAATAAAATCTTTGGAAAATAGGCATTAAATAGGCAATATATTAATAGAATGATAATAAATATAAACGACATTTATTTAAATTTACATTTACATTTTCATGAGAAGTTGTTAAATAATTCAACTTTACAAAAAATACAAACAACAAGAAGAAGAATCACACTTTTGTATTCCCTTAGTTTTTTGAAGATAATCTAACTATACAAATATTAAGCTCATTATTTATATTCGTACAAAATAATTTGGTTATAATTCCTATCCATGGAGCTTTTTATTTTTATTTTATGAATTTTCCACCAACAGAATATGAAAGTAAAAAATATCTTATTTTTAGGCTGACTTGCTTTTGAGTTATTGAGGTTTGGATTAAATTTATTCATTGCAAGTGAAGAGTCAAATATATTAATAACTATAGGAACTTAGACTGGGATTTCAACTACTTTAATGATTTATTTTTTCATTCATGCACCCCCTGGCTATACTTCATGGATCCCTGGGAGTCTGTACTTTGAGAAACACTGTTCTATGTAGACAGAACTATGTTTTAACAGCAGTTATAGCTGAATAAGATTTCAGTAGCAGTGAACAAACATTTGGTATTAATTGTGGTAACATTATTCAACCTTCCAGAACACACAAGCACACAAACAAATGTATTCCATTTAATTTGGGGGATATTTGGTTTCACCAAAAGCTAAATCTTCTCTCACTAACACACATTACCTCTGACATCCAACCCTTCCTGCAACCCGAGGAACTATACACCACAGCTCTGCATTATACAAGAAATGAAGCTTGTGCCAAAACAGAGCAGGTCACAATGCTTCAGTAAATAGCTCTAGTAAAATCAACTAGTGTGTCTGTGTGTGTGTGTGTGTGTGTGTGTGTGTGTGTGTGTGTGTGTGTGTGTGTGTGTGTGTGTGTGTGTGTGTGTGCAGGTGCCTGTAGTGCCTGCTTATAGAGTATGGTTTTAATGCTGCAGGCTAATTTGGATTGCCTCGCATCTAAAATCACTTTAGACAAACAAACACATGGGTGAATTGTTCAAAACATCATTAGCATAAAATTACAATACCATTAAATGCCTCCATACTCAATAAGCCGAAGCGTACAGGAGTCGCATGCTGCAGGGAGGTGGTGGAAAAAGAATGGTGAGACAACCATGACAACAACAACTGAGGGAGAAGAACGAATTTACCGGCAGCACGGAGTCTTCGGTGCGCGTGCCGTTCCGCGCTGCTGGTATGTGACCCACTGCAGAGGAGTCAGAGATGGAGTCCTGAAATAATAGAGAACATTAGTGAAGGTCAGAGAAGTCGAACAGACAAAAAGTGGTCAATCTGCATATATGAGGGAGGTACTTGCAGCAAATAAACTCGATCTATTTTTAACAGAATATCTTGCTTCAGAAAACCATGGGAGGTAAAGGAGAAAGAAAGTGGTTTGTAGTTTTTGGCACCGAAAAATTGATTTACATGTAGTTATGAAAGGAAGACCCACCCTATTGTATCCCAGTAGTGTCTAAGTAATCATAACAAACATAACATAACATAACTTCTACCATAACAAAGTGTAATTTCATATTAAGGGCCATAAAAAAACAATAAGAATTCAAGAGAATTTCATTAGCTCCTGCTCAAATGGAGTCAGCAATTCTTTCATCTATACATATCCTCACAAAAGTAGCCAGTAATAATAACTTCATACGGCCTGGTAGAAAATTTTTGGGGTTTTGTGTTTGTGTGTGAAAATGATTTACTATTTGAGAGTCAAGAGAAGAATGGCTGCTGTGTGGATTCCCACTCATTCATTTGATCTGCCCCAGTATGTAGGATTTGATTGAGTGACCATGAAAGGATGAGCGAGAGTGTGTGTGGAAGTATCTGATGCTCCTGATGCAATAAAACAAATCAGTGAACAAAAACTAGTTCAAGTGAGAACATGGGAAATGATTAATACATCAGTCAAATGACCTCAGGCAGAATCTAGGAGAAGTTTGATCAGCCAGAGCTGTATTGCATTTGAGAAGGGGATGGAAGACAATTGCAGGCGAGCGTGTGACAGCTGCATGCCAGGAAGATGACATGAGCTGGGTATTGTGCAATAGCCTTAGAGCCTGTTTTACCATGCATATAGTCAGTGTTCACATGGGCATGACATGACCTTTCTATATTCCTTGGCAACATTTCAGGCAGGTTTTGAGAAACTTCTTTGGAATGAGTGTAATGTGGGTCTGTCATAGTGTTGACACAGTGGCTGCACAGAACACCTGTCAACTCAACACGTGTGCTGATGAAGCTGACAACTTGTTATAAACTGAGGGGAAAACAGAATGCAGTGGCGACACAGCCTGTGACATTTCTATAGCATGTGTTTCAGTCACACCAGGCCGGTGTCATTGGACTCAGGCTTCACTATACAGACATACACTCACTTCCCTGAGTCTGTATCTTATATGTTAAAAATCCTTGGAAAGCTTTAGGTGCATTTCTGCTGCGCTATATGCTCTATTGCATTTAATTTCCAAAACTGATGTATTAGCTATTTCGCTCTCACTTTACATTTTCTCCATCCTGCCATTCTGCATGTCTTGATTTTCTTTTCATGAATTCTCTGAATGCATGCTAGGGATTACATTATGCACTAGACCATGTAGTTCATTTCCTTAATATGCTACGTATAGCGCAGCTACTTCTTACTGAGTGTATGGTCATTTTATGTCGTTATGAATTATTTATCTACTTCACCAACAATCTTCTAAAAATAGGTGTCGTGCCAAAGACATTTGCACAGGACCGAACAATATATCCCTTAGTTGTAACTAAAAAGCTGGATCTAAAATACAGTTCAATATACTTCAATTCATAGCATACTATGTGTATGTAAAGACTAGTTACCTCAGACAGGTTAATTTTAAAATTATTTAAGTATCTATCTATCTATCTATCTATCTATTTATCTATCTATCTCTATTCTATCTGTCATTCACTACTCCATGTTGTGGGTAAAGAAAGAAGGTTAAATGCTCAACTAAAATCAAACTTTGGGAGTTTGAAAATATTTCAGAGTAGACAAAGTCAATTCTATAGTGAATTCCTTCAACAGATCATTAACACAACGATATCACATTACATGAAGTGGAGAGTTGTGCGCGGGACTGTTTTTACTCCTGAAGGAATTCCTCCTGCAGTTATGCAGTTATTTTTGCTGTCATTTAAAGCTAACAATAGTCCTTGCACCGTGGCATAGTGAATTCTACTGTGACCCGCACTGTTTAAAAATAGCTTTCAGAGCCGCAGGTCGCACATCACTGTTCAATCCCACTCAGCTAATTTAGACTCAGATCAGCAGCGCATGCCAGCTCAGAGAGGCTGTTTCCAACTCGGTTTCAGATCTTACTGAGGTTAGAGTAGAAAATGGAGAGGAAAAACTCCAAATGCTGCTGTAGACATAGCATCTGCTGATATAATGATTAAATAGTGCAACGATGATGAACAGATTTATTATTTTGCACATTCATTGTGCTGATTTGTTTACCTTCATC
The DNA here is from genome assembly GCA_030068235.1 of Notoglanidium macrostoma. NCBI lineage: Eukaryota > Metazoa > Chordata > Actinopteri > Siluriformes > Auchenoglanididae > Notoglanidium > Notoglanidium macrostoma. Next base: position 4,927,493 of record JAQQZR010000020.1, read on the forward strand.
ATTAACAGTGTAGCCTAAAAGCATTGAAGCTGGAAATTTGATTTGTAAGCTGTGTTACAAATGCTGTGGCTGTTAATTGCAGAGCATTTTCAGTGCATGCTCTTCGTCGCAAAAATTAAACAACCTAAAAATAATTACGTCTTGAAACAGTTTGTGCAATGAAACTCTGAAAAAGATGACTAGTTGACTACTTTCTTGGAGGTCGTGCAACCCCTAATGCATGCAGAACGTATTGTACTGAGATGTATCACATGTAGTCACATGTAGTCTTCTTCCATAAATCTTTAAATAACTCACCCACTGCATCTATAAAAATGAAATGCAAAATACAAATAAGGCATCATTTAATAGCTACATTTGTAATTCTAGTTTAAATATTAATGAAACAATTTATTTTAAAAGGAATTATATAGTAAGTATGATAATGTTCATTAGACATAAATAATTTGACTAAATTGACTCAATTTTGAAATCCGAATGAATACCTTGCTTTGTCCCATTGAGGAAACATTTAAAGGCTCTATGTAGAACACTTCGACAAAATCAGACTCAGAAGAGAGCACATTCTCCTCTTGGAAACACAAGTGTGAGTTGAATTATTTCAGAAAATGATCAAATACTGTTGCTCACTTTCAGTCACCGCTTTAGCCTGGTCAGAGCCTATCCTCTAATGCAGGGCACAAGGCAGGAGAATTCACCAAGGTTGGCACCAGTCCATCAAAGCACACCATGCACATACATTCACACACTCATTCACACCTAGGGGAAATTTATTGGAAACCCACACGAACACAGCGAGAATGTGTGAAACTCTACACAGAGTGTAACCCTAGCGCAGGATCAAACCCTGGACCCTGGAGTTTTAGATAGTAGTGCTACTGAAAGACAAAAAGTACAAAGCACTTTGGAAATATCCAGGTTGAAAACTAAAAATCTTGAGCTGAACACACTGTATATGAATACATTTTTAATTAGTTCTAAGCAGAAACCTTTCATACAGCAAGAACTATTAACCATCAAAAAAAAAAACAGAACGAGTGTGTATTTCAACTTCATTTTTCTTACTATACATTATATTCCATGGCTGATGAATTAATTGAAGCAACATACAAAAAAATAGATTGCCCAAAAATAAGAGACATTCTGAGAAGATTCAATGCAGATACTAATAAAGTTAATTGTTGGAAAAATGGTAAATGCAATCATTCATTTCCTCTAATGAGATCAAGACAAAAGAGCAAACTTCCTGACATTTTTCTCACTTTGGGCTACAACCTTAACTTCTTTGCTTTGCTTGCAGGCAAAAATGTGTTCAATCATTTAAGGAAAATGTGACAAAATGACTTAACCATTGTCAAAAGTCTACTGTGTGCTAGTTATGTCGCTGAAGTATTCTGTTACAGTGACACAGTAATAGAATGATAAATTGTTATTAGATTTGTCTGGCTTTTCCTGCACCTGTAGCACAGCCGAGCGCTACAGACACGGAGATAGCTGTGAACAGCCTGCCTTTGTACGCGCTCCGGCATGCCAGTCGCTGTGTCAGAGTCTATTGCGCTTTAAGCACATCAGATTGATTAAGTCATGCAGGCAGAGCCCCAGATGCCACAGCAACGAAGCTCTTTATTGCAAACCAGTGCACTGCAATTTGGTGGCTTTATTGCGTTCATCTTGTTGCTGAGCTGTATATACACTGATGGCATCAGCATGATGGGAGATGACGCCTGTTGCCAGGGTGACCATGAAACTGATGCAGACTGGGAGGAAGACGTAAAGTTTACATTATCTATGTATAACATTGTGTGTATTTATAGCTTAGTGAAAGGAATAATGAGAACTGAGAATCGCACTGTATTTTGCTTCAGGTTACCCACAGTGGCATAGTACACTGTCAGAGTTGTAGATAAATGCAGGCATGCATAAACTCAACATAATGTGCTGGAATTGTGCCTAGTGTGGATTTTCAAAAATATGCATCTTCTTACTGATGCCTTACAGTGTCACACGACCTTTCATTTCAAATGTGTAGCTGTATTCTTTCCTCTAGACATTGAAAATGGAAATGATTAGCACAGATTCAGTACTTATAATGCATAGAAGATTTTAAGGCCCTAGTGGATAATGATAATCAAATCTGTTATATGTTTTTCCTTGATTCATTTATGTTTTAGTGCCAAATGTCATATATGGCAGCCCATCATGTTATTCAGTAACGACTATAAATTATTTAGTAACTTCTGTGAAATTAATAATAAAATTAATGGTTACATGGAAAATTAATGCCAGTCAGGACCAACAGGGAGGTCCTTGGAGTTTAAAGGTTTAACTCTTCAACTGGGCCTGTTCTTACAAGACTAAGATTAAGAGAAGACTAAGATAGACTAAGAGATCCCCTTAAATGATCATGTGACTAGCCAACTAATACATGCCCTTGAACCACTGTCCGGTCTGCTGAGGATTAGTCTGTGTAATGTACTGTTCTACTTGTACATGAATAGCTAGTGTAACAGAAGATGGAAATAATGGGAAGAAGTGGGCATTTGCGACTGCAGATCTCAAGTACACATTTCAAAACTGTTCACATGTAGTAAATACAATAGTTGAATATAGTAGCCAAGCAAGCACACCGTCTCACATGCACATATCTTGTGTCAGGTTCAGATGTTGGGAAGTTTGTGAGTTCACAAGGGGCCTGCAAGAAGCCACTTAATCGTACAGTATATCTCTTGTTTTCCACAGAATATAATATCATAAGTGATGACACTAAATGTACACATTTAAGAAGTTTAACTGTGTGATGTTTTTGGTATTATTAACTTCTGGTTCACTTGCAAGTAAGAGTTCAAATAAATGCTGCTGATAAACATTCATATTAAAAGTTTAAATGAGTTTAAAAGTGACTCAGAGACACATAATTCACTAAAATAATTCAAATGATAAGAAAATAATAATGGTGGCATGGTGGTTCAGTGTGAAGCGTTGCTGCCTCGCAGCTCCAGGGTCTCTGGTTGTATCCTGAGGTTGAGTTACTGTCTGTGTGGAGCTTCCTATGTTCTCCTTGTGATTGTGTGAGTATCTTTGGGTTCTCCAGCTTCTTCTGACCTCAAAAAAACATGCCAGTAGGATGCTTGGTTACTCTAAATTTTCCTTGTGAATAAATGTGTGAATGTGTGCATACGTGATGCTCTGTGATGGCCTGGCATCCAATCCACCCATTGATAAGGTCCAAATCCACCTCAACCCTGACCAGGATAAAGTGCTCATCAAAGAAGTATGGATGAATGAATCAATAAATGAATGAATGAATGAAGGATAGGTATAATCATATAATTATTATATGATTCATATGAATAATAGTCTAGATATAATGAAAACATATACAAATAAGGTAATGGTTTTTTTTTGTTAAGCTTTTTTGTTAAGTGCTATGCACTTGTGCTTTTCTGTTTAACTTCACCACAGTCTCCCATGGAGTACCCGATATCTTTTGTACATCTACACTTCCCTGGACCCAGTTTCCATCAAGAAAACAAATACCATATTTGAGCAGACAAACTTCAATCACCATAAAACAATATGAGATTTATGCATATATGGAGCAAGGCTAGACTAAAAAATGTTCACAGCTTTACACCATTAAAAATTATTACAGAGTTTTGTTTGAAATAGGTAATGCCATTGGCCATTTGTCAATCATTGTCAATAAATTTCCATCTTCTAGTACAGGGGTGCAAATACTATAACCTGCAGGCCATATAAGACTGGTTGGCTCTGTGGGATGATGAATAAAAACTGGTAGAAAAAAACACACAACACAGTTCCTGATTTATCTAATAGTTGTCGTCTTCTGGTTTTTATTGACACCCAGACGCAGTTAGTAATCAGCTGGATATCCTTTCTTTCAGTTATTTGGTGCCAGGCTAATGTACACCTATAACGCATTGAAAAATGTTTTTTTAAAAAGTGGAGAAATGGACAATGGTACTTCTGGGAAATAAACAAGAAAACTATTTGTTTACATTTGCTCCAAGCAGGTTTAAAGAATTTAATAACTGATAGCACTATGAAATGAATTGAGGTAAAAAGTATAGCAGGTATACTGGGCTATATATACTGTCATTATTTTTATAAAGTTATAGCACTACAAAGTATTATTGTTATATGAATAGGCCAGTCACCAGTGAGAGGCCTGGTTTCCCCTAAAATTTCATTAAAATTGAAGCAATGAAATGTTTGCCAAAGTCTATATTATTCATCGGTCTTGGTGTAATTCAATATTTTAGCAAATCAAATGATCAAGCATCTCACTGCAACATCATGCTGTTCATTCATTAAACTCAAATTGTTTTCTGGTGCACAGTGCAGCTTGCTGGAAAATCTCCTTTGATGACCTCGACACAGAGCTAACAGACACCCATTGAAACCCATACGCCTATTAGTGTCTATGAGGTGTTCGTGTAGTCACGCTGTTAATGGGAAGAAAGATGAACACTCATTGGACAACAGGCTTTTAACACACGGGTTCACTACGTCTTATGATGAGCCATAGACTGGTAGATTGCCAATCAGTTAGTCAGGAATGAATATGACTGACATCTCAAACTTCAACTAGGATTCTGAATCAGTCGGAATTGCTTGTAGCATGCAGTGGTGGTGTAATTTATAAATATTGCAAATAAATTGCAAGTATAAAGTTCCACTTGATTGTTTGCATTCATTTCTGAAATGAGTTGTTTATGAGTCTTCTAGCTGGACTCACTTCCTCGTTCAGGTAGCAGTGTAGCTGCTTTTTGACAGAATTGGCAGACAATGCTAATGTTGATCTGATTTTAGAAAATGAAATAAGAGGGCAGACCAACACCTAAGAATTTAATTCTAAAATCAGGAAGCAAAAAGCCTTTTAGGTGTCTTGGTACAGTAAAAGTGATTATTGTTAGCCTTAAATTAGAGTGATATATATATATAGTCCATAAAAAAAATATTTTTCTCCTATTTGAGACTACTTACACAATTCCATACAGTGTTTTAAGGTGCTACTACATCTTACCTCTTCCACATTCTCAAAAGCATTGATGATGTCATATGGCAGGCAGGAGAGCAGGTCAATGACAAACCAGGTCTTCAGGTAGTTCATGCGTATGAGTTTAGGATCTGATATGACCTCTCCACCAGGCCCCACAAATGTGGTGTGAAAATTAAGCACAATATCCACCAGGAAGATGACATCCACCACACTGTCCACCACCAGCCAGGCCAGATTGTTCTGTTTGGTCTTGAAGGAGACATTATAGGGCACCATGATGGCAGTGTAGAAGGTGAGGATGAGGATGACCCAGTCCCAGGTGGTCTTGAAGGTGCAGTAGTGCAGGATGATATGAGGAGGAGTTTTAGGAGCCTCCTGTTTGTATTGCGGGAGGATGTCTGAGCCTAACTGGAGTGCCTGGATGGGAGAAGAGAGAAAATGATGAGCCATGGTGGGAGATGATAACTTATGTGTGTAACAGGGCTAAAACTGCATATTTGTGTTTTTCTGTGTAGTTTCTATAGAAAATGAGATCTGTTCTCCAACTGTGAGTCTTCTTTGTAGTATCATACACAATACAACAGCTATTAGCTTTCTTCTCTAGAAGTACCATGGGAAATAACACAGCAGCAGTACAGAGACATAAAGGCTCTTCGTGACACATTACATATATCAGCTCTAAGAAGGCAGTGGAGTCAACTTTCTATGAGAATGGTAATGAAGTGAAAAAATTGTGTGCGCACGAGGCACAGACCTTTAAAGAAGGTGACTCATCAGTGATTTTGCTATCCGGTGTAGAAAGCTGACCTTTCTGGTCTGGATCCGATAAGAGCACTACACTGAGTGAGAGATACTCACCTCAGCCAGTCGTGAGTGCTTGTGGCTCACTTCAGTTTTGTTTAATGGGGTGAGTTGCTGGAGTGTGCCACGGCTGTTGGTCAGCGCTCTGGTCAGTCTTGCAAATTTGGTCCATCCTAGCACAGGGAAATCGAACCAGAAAGCAGAAAACCATTCCTTTTCAATATAATCCTCCTGTATGTACAAAACACTGTATGGAGGCCATGATTTACTAAGACACAAATAAGTCATTATCTTAATATTAATGAATTATGTTAGTGGATAGTGAGCATGTTGTAGGCGATTTACAAAAAATAAACTATTTTGTGAATGACATCACATGCAAGACAGACAGAGAGAATGGTTTTGGGGTTTTTTTTTGTTTTTTTGTTTTTTTTGGATGCACTAAATGTTTTAAGTATCTGTGGCAGGTTTGAACCTCAAAGAGACTCCAGGAAGAGTAAAATGAAGGTAAAACTGAAGTGTAACACCAGTTATAAGCAGTGAGACATGTCAAAACATAAAATACAGTTTGTACATGTGGATTATGTTAATGAAATAAATGGGAAGGAAAAATTCAAATCAAAGGTTCTGTTTGAATGCTCTTGGCATTGGATGTGCAAATGTGTGGAGAATATCTAATGTGAAAGCGATGGTAATATTAAGTCATTATTTTGAGTAATTTTCGGTTTATTTTAATCAGGCATATTATAGATATACTTTCTTATCATTAAGACATAGAAAAAAAGACTTCTGGAAATACAACACCTATCCTTCCTTGGTAGTAATTTGTAGCATTTACTAATTACTAACCAGTATTTGGCAACTTTAGGCTATTAACCCGCAAATTAATTCATAACTATTCATGAACCCAAACATACAAAACACAAGCTATTTTGCTCATATTAAATATGTAATCCTCCGTAGACACTGTTAGTAAATCAGCTTGTATTATCAAGTTTGTTGGTGTTTTTACACACACAAACCATTTGCAAATCAGAGCTGAGAGCTTGAAGGCCTTTGGCTGAAAATAATTAAACCAAATTTATTTCCCATGACTACAGTCTTTCTGAATACCTTTCCTGCTTTCAACAGTCAATCTCTGAGCTAGAGGGGGTTCTAGATATCTCTTCCTTTGTCTTCTTCCAAAATCTCAGTCCCTTACAATATTCCCAAAGCCTTTAATTATGTGCTCCCTTTTTCTCCTCAAAGGAATGGATTACCAGACATACCCCTGTTTTCTTGGCCATAACATCAAATTAAACTTCAAAATGAAAAGCACTACAGCACTGAACCCCATAAAAGCAAGAAGCATGGGAGCAAGCTGGGGTCCAGGTTTGAAGCAAGCACCTCACCATTAATGTTTCATTAGTGAAAAGTTATTCTTAGTTGAAAATCAATTATGGGATACAATATGGCCACACAGCACACGTAATCCCCACACAACAGAACAATAGCTGCTTTCTGAAAGTCCAGCATTCAGCCTGCGATACTGAGGAGATCAAACGTCATCATCTTGGAACTGGTGCTCAGCCCTATGCTTTTTTAGCCTGAAATTGCAGTATACTAGATTCCTTCTGCTTACTCCCTAAAGAGCCTGAGATTTATAGCGTCAGACACTAAAAGCAGACTGGGAGAAAGACAGAGTTGTGCCACCGTTTTCCAATTTATCTCATGAATGTGCAAAAACAACAACAAGAAAAAAAAGCAGCACAAAGTACAGCAGATCTCTTGTGACCATTTCATGCATTTCACAGCAATAGTACACAGGGGCACTCTCACTGCACAACCACATGCCACATGAGCTCTATAGAGGATAAGGAAGGGGGAAATCAACCTTGGGTAATGATTGGCTCAAGCCCTTCCAACAGAGCAGGCAAACATAAAAAAAAACAAGTAGAGAAACCAGATAGAGAGACGCTAAAGGTTTTAGCATCCATATGCAGGCCAATATCATTGAGTAATCTAAAGAAGATGAATATGAATAGGGTAGAAGTATTTCCACAAGAGACTTGAATAAATTGATGAAAGAAGGCAACTAAAGGGAAGGTGGGAGGTAAATAAGTAAATGAGAAAGGCGTAGGTGACAGCAGAGGGATTGGATAAGGAGGAGGGAAAAAGAAAGAAACAATTGTCCAAACTATCTAGCGCTCTCTGAGGCCAAGGTGATAACTCTGTGAGACAATCAGAGGCCTCATGCAGCTCCCCACTAGGGAACCGCTACTCCCTTCAGATTTCCACTAGGTTGATCTTAGCTTTCCTTGCCTGGGTTTTATAGGTCTGCCAAGCACAGGGTCAGCAGTAATCATAACAAATAGTGACAGAGTGAGAGATAGAAGAAGACACAGAAGGAGAACAAGTGGGAGAGATGACAATGTCTATTTAGCTTCTTTGTTCCCTCTAGGTTTTTGATTTAAGATTTCTCTCCTTCTCACTGTTTAACTTCATAACTGGTCATAGGCATTGGGGTTGAGCAGCTTCTTCTGTCAAGATTTCATATTATTTCCGCATTTGAGGTCATTCTGATATTGCACAGTTCCCAACAGCCAATGGTAAATGATTTAGAGGATCAGACACACAAACAAACCCACACATTCATATATACACACACTAATAACTTGTATTTGGTACACCAAGAGGTTTAAAGATTACTGTAACATTAGCTAAGAAAAGCACACGTGGGCATTTTGCATACAAAAAGCCATAGTGTGTATGCACTGATGTACATTCACTCTAACAGTTATTAAATGCTGGTGCATATATTATAACTTCCCCTAAAAGCACTCCAGCTCATGGCAATGTATGCTATCCAAGAGGGACTTCTTTTGCTTCTGAAACCAACACACACACCTAGGCCTGTGTACCCAGAGGCAAGTACAGGAACATACACCGTGCTATGGAATTCAGCTCCTAAAATAGCTCTCTACTACACGACTTCCTAATTACAATGCCAACTTTATAATGAGCACGTAATAGAAGCTTTAGCATATTATGAGAGCCTCTTTAATATAACATCAGTAGTAAGTGCACAGACCAGCCTGTTCACTACATTACATTTACTACAAAACAATAGTAGAATACCACATACAGCAACCCAAGCTTAAAGCCACATTTTTTTTACTTTTGTAATTAATATTGTGCATTAATTCTTCATCGCCAGTCAAACAAAACAAAATTCTTGCACCAAAATGCAACAACTTTTTTTCTTGCTTCTAAATGTTATGCACATATAAGCAAGAAAGATAACAACTGGTTTCTCACCAAATCTGAGATGACCAGGAACATGAACTAGCAAGGAAGTTAAAGTCCATCCATGCACTGCTTCTCAGCCAAATTTCCTATTTCACTCATCGTTACAGGGGGAAAAAAACTATTCGCCAGTTTCACATTGTCTTTCAAGGCACAAGTAATGCACTCTTGTGCTAGAAGGAAATAAGTAAGTCCAATCCAAAGATCCACCCATTCCACTAATGAAGCTAACTTATTTCATCTACTTAATTTGAAAAGAACTTTAGTCTTCATTGATCAGACATAACACTTGTTTTACATTAAGTATGAGAATGCCAGCTAATCCGAGCTACATGCGAATTGTACTTTCATATTTTTAGTCAAACACAATTTGTTTAATCAACTAAACAGCAACCAGACAGACATATTTTGAGTGTTGCTCTTACATGCCCCCCAGCCTGAGCAAAAAAAATTATGATTTCCACTTATGAAATTATGTTTTTTTTATAATTTTTACATTCACATGTATATAAGTATATGAGATTGTTTTCATGTTTTTTAGAATATGCATGGAAATGTGACCCATCACATCAAATCAGGTACTAAGTCACATTTTGGGTGATTTGAGTTCTGCATATTTTCAGATTTCTGGTTCAATAAGCTCCATTTTGATACTAAGTTTATTAATTTCCTTATGTCACCATATCAATAGTGCAAGTTTGTTTACAAGAAGGACCTTGGAAATCTCCATCAGAATCTTTTTTTTTTAAGAATATTTAAATGAGGATTCCATGATGAAATAAGAAAGAGGGAATCCTCAGCCTCATTTTGACACCAGGATTTCCTTGCTACCCTCAAAATAACTTTGTCAGCAGTGTGGTTTTATAGAGAAAAAAAATGAATTTTGTTTTGTCAAAACTGGAGTAACCAGCTTGGATAGTGTTCATTAAAGTTAAAAAATTCACACATGTCCAAAAACATAAATTATATTTCAAAGCAAGGTCTGTCTTTTGACCATATGTAGAGCTTCAAATTCAATATATGTCTGTAGGAAATGGTGGCACACCTGCTCAAGTGCTGAAAGCTTGACTGAGGTCATGGCGGATAGCAACAGTTACTATGCATCAATTGGACAAACAAACAAGGCAGTGCTTGGGATTAGTCAATCAGCACTCGCGTCATATGGTGATGCTCCACAAGTCACATGACTAGTATATATCATAGCATATAGACTAGTGTTTAACTAGTATATTATTACTATGTATGTGGCATAAAATAACTATAAAGTAATGCTCAGTGGTCTGTACACAGCAATGTACATATAATAAAAAAAAAAGCCATTCTTAAGCTTCTGCCATATTACAATGGCTCAGATCTCTACTGACTCTCTCATTATTTCTGTCTGAGGAAAATACACAACGCAATGAAATTATCACCAAAGTTTGATGAATGCTAGGAACTGAACATATTTGCAGTGTTGTTCTGTGGATTGTCGTCTTGTTCACTGTCATTTGGCTATTGTTTTCCAACATATCCATGTATTCCCCAGGGGTTCGGATGTAGAAACTGTTTCATGACACATTGACAAATTTCTTCATAATAATTTGGACAAATAGATACAACACACTAAGGAAAGGAGTACCACACAGCAGGTGGAATATAGAAAGGATGAGAAAACAGGTTCACTCCTCATCCTCTTTAGCCCTGGATGTCTATTTGAGAAGGGAGCAGGTGTGATTTTGCCTCAGCTCCACAGCTGACACCTTGCACCTGCTTGTCGTTCTGCCAATCTAACAATGTGACAGAAGCTACCGGCCTACTTCAAAACTGCAAACGTGTCTGTGTGTAGGTTTAGGGAGGATATTCTGCAAGCCAGGATCATGTCAAAGTTGTGCTTTAACTTAGCAGAGTCACAAGCTGAACAGGAAAGTAGCCACCAAGGGGAGGATGGGGTAGGGAAGTGGGGTCAGAGGGCAAGAAAAATATAGAGAGATCTGACACTTCCCATCAATTACACACACAAGTGGAGTTCTCCAGTGCTCAGCCCTGTACTGCTGAAAAAGAGAGCTTTCTTAAACATAAAGTGACAGCTCGTCCGTCTCCTGCTCTGTTCTGCTAACACAGGCTACAGCCCGCAACACTGCACAACTCAGCTCGAGAACAGCATCTCTAATTGACCTTGTAATGGCCCTTTCACACTGTATCTCTTTTTAAAGTGGATCTCTGTAATTACTAAGACAGTTCTGAATTTGCAGAAGAGGTAGTGAGAGTAATGTGTGCACTGTGAAATCGCCAATACTGCTCCATTTTGTTTCATTGTCTGAAAAACTAATGGATTCATCAAAATGTTCTAATATGCCAGTATAATAAATAGCAATCACTAGCATTAGGTATGAACTGTATTGCATACAGTATATTATAGGAAAGGGAAGTGAAGTGTGTGATCTGGATGGTACATTAACAATTAGCCAGTTTTGTTCAACACACAGATCCCTAACCAGACCTCCGCTAAGCACAGAACCTTTACCTTCTGGCAAAATTCACATCAACCATCATGCTTTGAGTATTTTATCACGTCTGCTGTAGGCTTACCTTTGGTGGTCTCGTCCTCGATGGGTTGTTTGAAGACGGTTATGTCCTTGAAGGTGCAGAGGAACAGAACCACTTTATCGTTTTCATTCCTGATCGGGGCCACCTGCATGTATAGCCATACTGGGCTCCCTGATTTGGCCGAAAAGAGGAGGTATTAAAAAAAATAAAGAAATCTGGATGAGCTGATATGAGTGCTTGTACAAGAACCAGGATGAAATAAAAGGAGTAGGAATGAGAAAAGGTAATGTGGTATATATAATGATTTTATGGGTTAGATACAGATAATAAAGGTATGAGAAAAGGAGTGTAGAAATGTGAAACTTCAGCAGCTTGATTTATTAATATGTGAAATCTGCTGTGTAGTTGCCTAAAGGATCATTAAGCCACAGATTATCCAGACAGGCTTATCTTTAGAAAGGGTTTTAGCACTATTGATCTTAAATGCCTACACAGACAAATGAGAAGTGTACGATAACTGCAGGCCTTAAAAGCATTATGTAAGTTGGACTATATCTACGGCATGCTTCTTATCGCACGAAATACACAATGAAGAATCGTGAAACGTCGCACTAAATATTATAAAGACTATCTGAGCTATACCACCAATTACCATCAATAACCAATTATACCACCATTTACACCAATAACTAATTCAGAAATGATTAAACCCTAAAGAATGCACAAATCTATAGATGTAAATGGATGAGTTGTACTGCACTCATTTACTGCAATCAATTACTGGTTTGAGTCTGAGTGGGTCCTGCTCAATATTTGAGAAACCCAAAAAAGAAAAAGACTCGTTCCAGGACTTGCGTTTATTGTTGCTCACGTGAATGGAATTTTTTGCATATGTTCAATGTTTAATTTTCTGTTTTGTTTATTTTTTGGGGGGGATCCCTAATACTCCTCCTTAATAGCTTTTTATTATACTGTTCACTATACGGATCAATTTAAATTGAATCATCAATTTGCTTGTGTCTGCCAGTGCAAGACTGAATTTAGACCACAGAAAGCTCTTCCTGTAACAGCACATAATAAATAAAGAACAGTTTGTGCTATAAGGTGCTTCAAAAGAGTATGCTCATGTTAACACTGTACATTGTACACCCAGCTAAAAATCTTTAACACAGCGATTGCCTGCATGATGTCCTGGTATACTCACTGTTCTTCTTATAGAGCAGAACTTCAAAGCAATTGGACTCATAGTTGTCAAAAGTCTGTCTGACTTTGTCTATTGTCTTCTTGTCTGTCAGTTCACCATACATAAAACTGCCAGAGGTGAAGTGATGGGGTTGGGGGGGGGTACAGATAGGAAACAGGGAACAAGAGAGAGAGAGAGAGAGAGAGAGAGAGAGTTAGGTGAGTGAGCACACCTGCATAGCACAAACACAAACAGCCACTCAACACTCAACTCTTTGTCTGTCAATATCAATTCATTTAGTGTGTGCGGGGGTGTGTGTTAGGTATGATGGGTGATGACGCTGGCTGAATGATCCTACAGTTCCACTGTTTGTCTTCATCAAATAAGAGGTTGAATAAATACGCACACAAGCCACTCTGCTCAAAACACACTGATCTCACTCTTAATTCTTAAAACCACTTAAGCCACTTAATGGGCTCGTTTCCTGGATTTGAGCCTAGTGCTGAACTAAATTACACCGCCAAAGGGTCTCTGCTGAAACCTTCATGAGCACGGCTGAATCAGCATGTGGTGAAGACACATTTTGACTTTAGTACTTAATAATTTCACTAATAAATTAGCAAGGCAAGCTCATTCATCGAATTATGCAGGCACTTGTAACTTCTATATTTACCAGCTGTGTATTTTTATGGTCATATAAAAGAATTTTTCATTGCAGCCAAAAATAGAGTGTAAGGAAACCAAGCCAGTGGCACAAACTGACTGCAGTGTCACCGGATTCTCGGAAAAAATGTACCTCAGGGGTTCCTTGGATGACTTTCTACAGGGGTTCAATTCAGAATCTTCTCTGAAAGGTTCCCAGAAGGACAAAGCAAAGAAACATCAGTTTCAACTCAGGAGCAGTTTTCCAGAGATCATTAGGAATGCTAGTTCAATAGCTGATTTTAAATCCACATTAAATAAATATTTCTTCAGCCTTACTTATTCCTATTCTTACTCGTTGCGACTTATCTTGTTCATTACAATTGTGTCGAGTAATTCTCGTAGATTTATTGTCAATTCATTAGTGATTTACATGGGTTCTTTCATGTGGGTCATACCACAGCAATGTGCATTGATTGATTTTGTGTTGATTAAGGAATCAAACTCTATACAGTGAGCAGTTATAGGGAAAATAATCAACCACAGGGTGGTGTGGTGCTGGGTCTGTGGGCCGTTACCACCCTGAAGTTGATTCATTTTTCAATAACAGCACATGCCAAAGTGTTTTGCTTTTCTTCTACCACATCAATTTTCCAACACTGATGAAAAAAATATGTATTTATTTACTCAAGAATGGCATGTCATTCATTTTATCCATTTATAGTTAAACATTCAAGAAACAATTTAGTTCCTGTTAGCATTTATGTTATAGTACCTGTAAAAAAATCGGTTCCTCACCTTTTTTTCTCTCTCTTTAAGTTTAGAAGAAAAGAAAATACAGCTTATCAAGTTACTAAGAAATTGGACAAGTCCCTCCAACCTGAAGACTTCCCTGTGTCTGAAAATTTAGCTAGGTTTAGTTAATTAAAGTTACAGCTTTACCTCTTATCGTTACAAAGCACTGACCCCTTCCAATAAATACTTCATAAATGTCTGCTCGCATCATATCAACAACTATATACGTATTTTCTTTTGTTTGTTTAAAATCCAGTTATGTTTAAGTCTGCCATTTGAGCAGGACCCTTAACCCACAACTGCTCAGTTGTATAAATGAGACATATCTAGGTCACATGTAGAGATATATTCATGTAAAAACGATAACATCGATGAATGCATGCATCAATACATATAAACCTGTAATTTGAATTACAGCTGTAACTTCTCTCAGAGCTGCTGTTAAAAAAATAATCAACATCTTCTGATCAGTCAGATTTGAGAATTGAACAGTTCTGTGGTATAATCATCTACAACAGCATCTCTACTGACTCAAAGATATTTTTTATGTCATTAATATATTAAGCACATGGTGAAGCTTTCCGTAAGGAGAGGGTTTATTTAACATTTATGGAAGGAGACCCCAGTGTGTATGTGACTCCACTCATTGCAATGGACGTCATGATTTTTGGTTAATCAGTGACATGCAAAAAAAATGTGTCAGGAATTTGTTGTCTTATTAATTTTAGGAGAGAGAAAATAAAGAGAATGCAACATTGAACAGAAAAAAATTTGCATGTTACTTAAAAAAAATAAATAAAAGTATAGTCATTGTCAAACTGCTGTGAGAGGAATTAATATATAATAAGACAGGGTGTGCTGTAAGAGAAAATAGTCAATGATAGCAAATTATTAACAGTATGTCCAGAAGTGTTTTGTTCTTCTTCTCAGAATCATAATCACATTTATTTTTGAAATACATGTACATATATAAGGAATTTGCATCCAACATAATCATCATTTATAATGCTTTCATTATCCATCCATCCATCCATCAATCCATGATCTCTTATAAAAGGGGTTTCAGGAGATTTCTTTAGATACTAAAGTGTTCTTAGCTTCCTAAAAGGGTTTTATTTGATAGAGTCATCCTCTATAGGACTATAGGTTCCCTTAGACAAGTCTTAATAGTATTACACTTTACTAAGGAGATTCAAATGACAAAGGATGTATTACAAACAAGGATGCTCCGTCATGAACCTTTCACTTAGCCATCTTTTAGATCGGTCACAAAGTTCTCCAAGTGGTTTTATAAGGAGGAAATCAGAAAGTTGCTGTCCCCATGGCAACTGGGCAGAGAGATATTTATGAGCTAGTCGGAGACTGCAGACAGGTGGCCATGACTCACTAAAAAGGGAGACACAGTTATTTTGTTCTCCTCCTTTAATTCTCTCACTGGTAGCCTGATTATGGTTGGGCAGATGAGTGGTTATAGAATTTTATACGATTTACAGCACTCTTTAGAACAAAGCAGATCCCCATCAGTCCTTCTCTCTTTAAAAGTTTGTGCTTCTTTTCACACTCGGCTCATTACTTTGCCCTCTTTAAGAGAGGAATCACAGGCGTAATGACTTCAGTGAGCTCTTACTGGTGGGTGCCTTCACCGGATACAGTATCCTATCCACATAAGTTTTATTGCTTTAGCTGACAAGTCTCATGCCAGCTCCCTCTCTAAACCCCCCCTTTGCGCCCTTTGTTACTTGGGAAGGCTTTCCATTTCAGTGGGTGTTTCCACCCAGGTGACTGGCAGCCTACTGGTCTTCCTGGGCAATCATAAGAGGCCCTAAAGAGAAGACTGGGGAATTTAGCATAGTGCATAGTGAATTTAGAGCCACCACCTACTGAGATGGAGGGGGAGGAGTGTGGCATTTCCCATTCAGCACTGCAGAGAAAAGAGATAATTATGGCTCGACCAGTCACCGCTGTGACCTGGAGAATCAGCAAGTCAGTGCACAATCAAATTGGTCACTTTTAATTTAAACCCAGTGGAACATGTAATGAAGCATTAACAAGCCCTTTTCTGTCCTCTCAATATCAAACCCTGATCGCAGATTAATGATACTGCAAATTCTCTCCATTTTATCATCCAAAAGGTGTTTTTTTTTTATACCAGCAGTGTATACAGCATAAGCAGTGCCACAGCAACAGAAGAGCGAGCTCTTCTTTTTAATTAACAGGATACAAGAAAGTCATTTTATTCTAGCTAAATAAACACTAAAATGTTTGTGTTGCTCTAAGGCAAACATGATACGTGCAGTTTCATTGGCATACAGAGGAAAAAGTGCTGAACTGAGTTGCTATTTTAAATCCTTCCATTCCTTCTGCAAACTTTAAACATAGCATTCATGGTCAACTTTTCAGAAACATTTATGTGCACAATGTATCGAGGTGAAATGTAGGCCTAGCGCAGGAGAGTGGTGCCTCAGTACCATGGTTTTTGTAAAGGCAAAGGCAACTGTCAAATGCTGTGTACACGATACACAAAGTGCCCTGCATAAGTATTGGCACCCTTCGTTAAAATGAGCACGGTGAATATTTGACAAATAGCACATGCAATAAGTTTTATAATAAATATAAGAAATAATATTTTTTTATCTCAAACAAACAGGGCCACTGTTTAATAATTATAAAAAGTGTTAAATTTAAGTACTACAATTTTTTCTACAAAACACTGGATTATAATTACCTTTACAATTAGTAATTTGTGCAAGTTGGCCTGAAGAAAACTACAGTCTCTTCCTGTAATGTCTACCAAGGTTGGAGAGAACTTTGTCCACACCTCCATGCAGAATATTTTAAGCTCCATAGGGTTATGCATGTGGACTTCCCTCTTCAATTCAGACCATAGGTTTGGAGTAGGATGCAGATCTGAGACTGAGATCATTGCAATACACTGATTTTGACTTTCTTTAACCATTTCTGTGTTGATTTGGAAGCCTGTTTGGCTCCGGCCTGAACCTCCTGGCAAAGGCTTTGGTCTGAAATATCCTGAAATGGAAATATTATATTTTCTGGCTGAAATATCCTGGTATTAAGCACATTTCAAGATACCATCAATCCTAATAAGAGCATCAGAACCACCAGCTCCAAAACATCCATGATCCAGCTCCATATTTTACAGCGGGGTATCAGGTTCTTTTCTTCTATACAGTCCCCTTTTATCACCAAACATGCTGATGGTTTAATTATAAAATGATAATTATTTTATATTATA
>JAQQZR010000020.1:4945167-4956427 GCA_030068235.1 Notoglanidium macrostoma
TAATATATTAATTATATATTATATTATATAATTATAAAAAAATTATAAAATGGATAATTAATAATGATAAAGTTCATGTCGTTTCTTCCTTGCGATACTTTCAGACATGGGAAACTTTTTGTTATGACCCTAACTGTGCTTAACGTTTTTTTGTTTTTATCCAACTCTGTTTTATCCATGGTACTGGATGACAAATGTGTACAACCTCATATTTATACTGCAGAAAAAGAGGACATGGTTAAAAGCAGCAGCGGAGATCCTGGGAACTGAGAGCAAATGAAATGGGGTTTTTTTGTGAATGACAATTTGTTTTAATTTATTTGAAATATTTGATAGGGGTTTCAATGATATTATTACTGAAAATATTATTCATTAGTTCTAATGAGATCTAATCTAATTTAATCTACTTTAATCTAAATCTAAAACAAAAATTAATACTTTCTCTTATTTGAGTGGAAATTTTTCATTATTGTGTGTAATAAAAATATTTTTATAATATCAGAGTTGACAATAATAATAAATAATAATAGCAATAATAGTAATAAACAATAAATAATACAATGAATGTTATTTGCTTTCAAAAGAACCTACACATAGCAATCGACAGTTAAAATAGTTTGAACCAAATTGCTGTCTAGTCTGAAACGTAATAATTATAAAAAATATGCTGACATTTCACGAGTAGACGATTAGTTTACATATTCTCTCAAAGCCTGAAAGCCGTTTTGAGGACAATATTTTGAGCACATGTGCAAATCAGGGTCATATGTAAAAAGGGAATAGAAGGCACAGTAACACAGTAAGTTCAATCTGAAATTTACATTGCATCATTGTGCATTTTTGCAATGATGATTGCTTAATTACTTGAAAAAAAACATCACCATCAGCCATTCAGCGCTCAGTGGGTCTTTGACAGGGTTAACATTTAGGAATCATACTGATATTTGAATGGCACGTGACCCTCTAGGAGTGTAGTAATGAACTACACTCACCTGCAAGTACTGCTCTTCTGCATGACCTCAGCCCTGTGGTAGCCAGACAGCTTGCAGAATCCGTCATTACTGTACACTATAGGCCACTCGACAATCTGAGCGTTACCCAAGAGAAAACTGGTCTCTGCAAAAGAAAGAGGGAATTAAACTTAAACAATGTACAATAGAGATCCACAGAAGTGATGCTGGTACTGTTTGATAATGAGCACCTTCTCGGAGGCATTATGTGGAGACAAAATGACAAAGAGTGCACAGCAGGCACCTGGCATTTGAACATGAATATTACAATCCAATAAAAGAAATATTAACAAGAGCTCTTGCAATTAAGTTGTTAAGATCTGCTGTGCTCGGTTATTTCCTAGGAGCTCAAACGTCCATCCCAAATCTGCCCACACCACTATGCTTATGGTCACATCAGTGTA
Source organism: Notoglanidium macrostoma (assembly GCA_030068235.1). Taxonomy (NCBI): domain Eukaryota; kingdom Metazoa; phylum Chordata; class Actinopteri; order Siluriformes; family Auchenoglanididae; genus Notoglanidium; species Notoglanidium macrostoma. The sequence goes on from JAQQZR010000020.1 coordinate 4,946,582, forward strand.
ATGGAAAGCACGCTCACGTACGCAAACACAAACACACACATATATGCATGCAAGTGCTCAATCAGTTCAAATTCATTAATGCTCTAAGTAACCAAATGAATACATTAATTGCAGTTTTGGCATCCCAACAAATGAAGCCAAAGGCAACTGTTACAGTAGCTGAAATAATACAGTAGCAGTGAAGGGAAAAGAGGACTGAAGGTGTTGAAGCGCTCCCAGTAAAGCTGAGCTCAGCCCAAAAGTGCATCCTTCTGAAACACAGCATAAAAATAGACAAACAACAAGGACATTGTGGCAGAAGAGAAAAATCAGTGCGCATTTTGTAACAGAAACATCAAAGAGCATAGATCTTCTCAATTCAGCTTAGCCATGAGCATCAGTGCAGAGAGTCAACCTGCTGAGTCGCATCCAGCCAGGTAGGAAAGAATGGGTAGAATGGGAGTGAGAACGATGGAATAAGAGATGTAAACAATGAGAAATACAGAGAGGTAGAAGTAGCAAGAAAAAACGGAGCCCTTGACAGCTATTAGTGGAGGTGGCTGCTTTTTTTCATGGTTGAATAAATTCGATTCTCTCCATTCTCTACCTCCTGCATCTGTGCAAGCCGGACTGAGATGGGGAAAGTAAAGCAATGGATGCATGCTGGGGGCTCATTACAGGGGCCTCCACAAGCAGGGCTCAACTCTCAGGGACCAATAGGAAGGGAGCACTCCTTAAGGGCCTGAATGGTCCAAATCCTGCTTACAGATTCAGTCCCTGTGATATGACAACCGTGTCACTTGTGATACACAGATATCCATCTGCACAAACAGACCACACTTGTTAATGTAGTCACATCCAGGCATGAAGCAACACTGCTTGGGGAAGAGGCAGGACAGTAGAACAGAAGTGCATTGTAAAAGAAGCATGAAGGAAGGGTGGGGACGTCAACACTAGTGATAGTCCAGTAAAGTTCAAATTACATCCTAAGAGCACAATAAAAAATAATAATGTAGCCACACAGCTTTTGCTATCTAGGAGAGCTGCATACAGGCCCACAGTGCATGAAAGTAAGGTTCAGGACCTATTTTTCTCCTTAATTCCACCTACCAGTTAGGGCTCGGCTATCATTTGACAGCTACCAACCTGGAAGAATGAAGGTTATCACATGCTTCATCTGAAACATGTGAAGCCAGCCAACTGCATCTTTTTAAAATGTTTTTCATACTGTGTCACATTATGGTATAATGCCAAAACACACTCAGTGGAAAGTGCTATCAACCCCCTTTCACATGCATGGGGTCACATATACCCATGATTGTTCAGTGTCACTGTGATTGACACAGAAGAGAGAGTATGCCCCTCCAACCCAGAGAGCATAGGCAATTTTGCTGTTATCGACCCATCATCGGGCTTTTAACTCCCAGATGATAAGGTGAACACTTTTCTGTTTCACCACTAAGGAGACAAACCTACATTTTTACCCAATAAATTTAATTCAAATTGGCCTATTCCAATATCCCTCTTGGGCCACCACCAACTTACGCAGTGGACAAAAATGGCATATTGGGGTAATATTTCAACAATACTGAAACATACTGCGATTTGGTGAAAAAGTGCTTTTGGTTTGATTATGCCTATGCGACCAATCATCAACGCACCCATGAAAAGTGCAACCTCTAAGATTAATCAGAATGCATTCAGAACTCATAAAGTTATGCTTTTTTTAAGAAGTCATCAGGCTTCTACAGTATTAGTTTATCAAAGGCCATTATTGCGATAACATTTAATAAACAGTGCATCATACTCTAGCCATGGTCAAACAAAAACCAGGGATAAACTGAAGAACTACTGAAAACAGACAACACAAAGGAAGCTCACAAGCCATGGTAGTGTGTTATCTGCGTTCATTACTCACTCAGTCAACACCTTAATCTTTACTGTATTACCCCAATCTATCTTAGTTTCTCAAGATGGGATTGTCTTCTCATGCCAGCTGATGCCTACTTAAAATAAACCTTTAACATATGCGTTAATTGCCAGTCTGGTCCCAGGTGAAGCTCAAGGCACTCATTCTGCACATGCAGGAAGTGCTTTCTGCCTCCAGATGGGTTGCTGGCAAAAGCTTATCGTTTGTATTGTGAATACGAGCCATATTGAGAGAGATGAAAGACACAGCACCATGGATTCTGGCTCCATGTGGGAGGCCAATAGGCAGCTCTCCATCACTGACAGTTTGCTTAAAAAAAAACCAAACATAGGCTTTCTCACACATACGCATGTACTTTTGCCAAGCAATTGCTACAGAAATTAATTTTCTCTAAATGGCTATATGGGAGAGTCTGGTGTTTGTTGGTTTTAGCACATACATCCCACAAAATATATAACATGGACATTATGCCACAGATAATTATGCACTCGTGAGCTTTTCTAGTAATCAGATAAACGAACACGTCTTATTTGTCAAACTTGCATTCCTCATTTTCTCCCTTTTGACCCTTTTGACCCTTTCCATGTGTCAGCATTTCATGAGGAGATAGGTCTGCTGGCTTAAGTAGAAGTAGCCCAATGCCAATCTTTTATCCAATGCCAATGCCAAGAACTTAGCAGACTGCAGTGGGATGGGTTGTTGAATCATCTGTATACATTTAGTCTCCAAACAATCCCAAAAGGAATCATCAGCTAGACCTATAAAGTAAACAATTCCTGATGTCTAATATGTCAGTATTCACTTCTAATAAAAACAAATGTATTGATAATATTCATGCATTTTTTTTGTTCTCTGTACATTTGGAATTCACATGCATTTGTATAACATGTTATTTTGAATCATATTCTGTACAAAAATTAACAAATAATATTTGTTAACAAGATAATCACAAATACACATGGCTAACCAATCATGTGTCACTCCACACCCTTAAGGAAGACATTATTCAACATTATTCATTATTCATTCATTATTCATATATAAAACTCTTCAGTGACCATGTGACAATTTTCTCTTTGTTGGCTTCATTGCATGTCTTCAATTAGCCTAGTAAATGAAGCCTTAATAAATGTGTAATATACAAGTGTTATATATTGTTTTTTTCAGCACATCCTGGAGAATACGATGAGATGGTCAATTTTTAACTTTTCATAACTATTTCAATAAAGTAAACCCAAACTGAACAACAATTAGAAAATCCAATTTTGTTTGCTAAAGTTTTTTTGTTGTCAAACGCACAAACAGACTGATTTAAAAAAAAAATTACCTTCAAATTATAAATTCACTGGTACCATAATTTGGCAAATAGGAAAATGAATTTTTCCAAATAGGAAAGTGAACTTTTTTACATTATTAAATTAATTATATCTTCGTTTTTATATGAAGTATCAGGACCAAACAATGTTCTAGCTAACGATTGACGTCAGCACTTTAAACTCACACTGAGAAAAGCGGTCACAAAATCCCTGGGGAGCTGATTGGGCCGTTTAAAGTGCCACGTGCTAAGTGGCATACTGGTGCGCCGGCCGTCTAGGAAGGGTTAACTCTTTTTACCAGAGGCCAAAAAATAGAATTTGCACACATTTTGTGGATGCCCGTGTTCATCACTGAATGTATTTGGATGTAAGGGTTAATGGCTCATATGAAAGTAGACGCTTGGGGTGTTAAGAATTGGCAGTATTTCTTTTCTTACCCAGCGTACGAGATTTAAATGTTATCATTTTATAGGGGCAGATTACAATATACAGTGTTTTTGTGCATTCTATCTCTACACCAATGTTATTCTGGAGAGGTGTGAATTGTCAGCCCAGCAATGCGCTCACATCGCTCATGTTTCCCATCACCCTGCTCACCAGAAGCTAAACACAGAGTCACGATACCCTACACACAGAACCCCAACAACGTCCTGACTAATCTTACAACAGACTTGCGGTGACAAAATAATTCAATGTCCAATAAGTCGATTTCCATCCTGCTGGTGGAATGGAACACGGTGTAGTGTAGGAAAGGGTTAAGCTGTGTTAGTTTCCAAAAGGATTTTTTTTTTACGTAGAAGCCGATTGTACACTTTGTTTTGTGGTTCTTTGTGGAATATTTAAGGGTTCTTCCAGGGGGACAAACAGAAGAATGAGTCCCAAACATGGAACAGCGATCTATGGACTCCTGGACGTAAGAGAGAGAAAAATTGGCAGTGCTGTCTTGTTGGGACGGATGGCATTACTGCTTCTCCCCTGTTGATCAGAGTGATGCTAAGCAGTTGGAGGTGTCTGAGGTGATGTATGCAGGACAGGTAGGTGCTTTCCTCCAAGCAGGAGTTCAAAAAGTTATGCTGGCTTCGTAGCTTTCACCCTTTACATTTGGTAGCTGTCATGTGATAGAGGAGATCTGGCTAGTGGGAGGGAATTGCTGAACAAAATCAAATAACAAACAAACAAACAAACAAATAAATAATTAAGAAGGCAACTGAGTCTTATATTTATTTTTTTTTGTAAGGGAATGGTGCTTTTTTGATAATTGGATAATATTCTGTTGTTCAAAACCCATAAAACCAGTCAGACATATTTCAAGATATTTAGCTCATGTCAGCCCGAGTTAACACCCCATTACACATTAATCTTTCATCTAACACCGTGCTCTGTAGCACAGTGAAGTCAGCAGTCATTAAAAACAGAGTTTACCAAAGGAGTGAAAATGAGATGTAAGTGAACACTTCTGTATAATAATATCTTAAATCTAAAAAAAGATTATAAAGGTTATTGAGCTCCTTTCTTTTTCCCAGACACGCACACACACGTGCACACGCACACAAACACACACACACACACGCGCGTACAGGGGACAGAGAGAGAGGGAGAGAGAGAAAGAGAGAGAGAGAGAGAGAGAGAGAGAGAATGCATACAAGTGGAACAGAGGGAGTCATACTGTAGATCCCCTTAAATAAAATACACCTGTAATTGCACTTCATACTTCAGTTTGCTTTGTGAATATGATTTTTTCTTTCTACTGCCTAATTATGGAACTGTAGAGTGCATGTGATCTAATCAAGGGTGTACACAATATAGCACAGGGTTTATAAGATGTTAATAAATGTATTAGATACATCCAGGCCTTCACAACAATCAGGAGCAGACAGGAAGTGACAACTCCTTGTTAAAGATTTTCACTTGTCCAACTCTCTCTCTCTGCCTTTTTTGCCATTAGTTTCCTTCACTCGTTTTTGTCTTGCTACTGACAGCAAGCCTCCTTTGCTTAATCAATAATGTGTCTCTCTGCAACTCCAAACCTCTTTTAGTCATCTTGATGGATACCATTTACTCCAGTTCTCCCTTCGGCACTACCTCGTCTCGGCTTGTGCTTCTTCGCGCACTCTTGGAAGTCTTTGGATTTTCTTTTTTTTTTATCCTCCCTCCACATACTCCGCACTAACAGTGTCACTCATCCTTCTCTTCACTAGCAATGTCTCCATCTTCATTCATGTGTGTGCCACACACTGCACCTTCCAAAGAGCATGCTGTGGATTGCCGGGGCAGTCACATAACTAAGAACTGTGATTGGAGGAAAAAGAGAACGATACAATGCCAGAGATAAGGACACAATGATAAGCAAATAAAAAGACAAAGATCAAATAAAAATAAAAAGAAATAGAACAGCCAGAAGTCTGCAAATACATATCAATTCTAGTTCATGACTCTCCAGCACTCGTTGTTTCATCTTCGGGGTTATTTAATTTACTCAGAGAATGAGAATCTGTGGTGTCTCACATCAGTCAAAGCTTTACATGCTCTCACCTCTGAGACTCTCATTATTTTACCAGTCATCATCATTACTCTCCTTAAATGAACACATGGACTCAAAAGTACTGGAAGTCCTCTTGCCTGGCTGAAAAAAAGGTTGCGTAAAGGCAAAAGTGCCTCAGGCTGACATTTATTTTGTTACAGCTATGTATGTCTTTTGTCCCAAAATGCACAAAAACACCTGGTCTGTGGCCTTTCCAAAGGAATAACACAGACTCATTTCCACAAAAGGTTAAATAACAAGACAAATCTGTAATAACTACTTTACCAGGAAGCCACAGCCATGCTACAGCATGCATGGTAATAAACAACACAAAAGCAATATACAAAGTGCAACAATTTTAGGAAAAATTAACTGGGCAGCATAAAATGTATTTTTGCATTTCCAATACAATGTTTAAGATAAAAATACAATTTTGAGGGGTCTAGAAGGGCTGTAAACTCATCCCCAGTTAAGACTTCAGTGAAAGTTTGAGGTGAAAAACTATTAAATTATTATACATTTAGTAGTCTACAAATTCCACATACACTAATAAAAAGGCTTTGCAGCATTTTAAAAGCCAATAAAATTAGGCAAAACACCAAATAAACCTATCTTGGGCTACATTCCCTCTAAGGCAACAAGCTTTTTAAAATTAGGCCTCTCTCATAAATAACTGTACTCTCTAATTAGTTAATGTTAGACACATAACAACTTCAACATCACAGATGGACTGCTACAGATTTTCATCCATATGTGTTGAGGTTATGTATTTTTAAAGGCATTTTTCAGATAAATAGAATTTTTTTTTTGTCAGCTTACCAGTCAAAAATGGTATTAAGTTTCTATGTGACCAGTTTGTCAGACATATATTAAACCTAGTCCTAAACTACAGAGCACATGCTCGCTCCTGACAGGGTAATTAATCTGGGGGGGTTGGGGGGGCAAGAGGTTATATCTTGATATATCGGATGTCCCCAGAAGGACAGGAATATTAGACAGTTTTGACCTTGTGGGAACATCTGGCTGGACCTTATAAGAAAAACTGCAATTTTTATTTTAAAAGCTAAAAATGAATCTAATTAGCTGTATTACTAATTATGTCGGTGGGAGGTCCTCACATGTACAGACATGACAGATAGCCGTGTGTGTGTATGTGTGTACATACCCTTAAGTTAACCAAATGTCCTCACAAAGATAATAACGATTGTGGTCTTGTGAGGACATTTGAATGGTCCTCACAAGGAACGTGTTTGCTGTTTGTTTTTTTAACAAAAAATAAGAACAAATAAAACAGCCAAAAAGTTTCCTTTTCATTACTGAGCTAAAGGTTAGGGTTAGATTTAGATGCAGGTATAACATTAATTATCTGCATTAATCATTATGTCAATGGAAAGTCCTCATAAAGGACAGTAAGATAGACATGCGTGTGCATGTGTGTGTGTAGAAAGCAGAGGAAAGGGGGAAATTAAAAAAAGACAGCATCTGTACTAGTAACCATGTGTGACATCTGCTGGTAAGCGGCTCTAAATGACGACGTCCAAACAAACTCATGCACAAAACTCTGTCAGCCTTCAGGTCCATTCAGATACATAACAAACTGCTTCAACCACTGAGTCTTGATAAACTAGCAACTGAAAATGAATGGAAAAGTAATTTCCACAAATCTACAACTACAAACTAAGAAAATACAAATCTACGACTGCATACACCTCTTACAGTTTTACACACAGCAGCTGATGAATGCAGAACTTCAGCCAAAACGTTTAATAGAATACATTATATATAGATAGATAGATAGATATTCTGCTTATTCTAGAGATGTTTTTATTACTCCTAGTTTCTGTATTCATTACTGAAGTATACAGGTTTTTGCGAAGTATTTAGGACTAATGGACATGAAGGTGCTGTCCTTTCTGAAGTCAGTATCCGCTGCAGTTTGTTATCTCCCATCGCGCTGCTCCACTAAAAGCCAATGAAAAGTTCAGATGGACCGAGAAATGCTGCTGCTCTGCTTCTCTGCTCGGTATTAAGTAGATCTCCCAACGCCACTCACACTCACACTCGCACACACACACACACACTTCTCCACTCCTCGTACCAGCTCTTCATATGTGTCTAGTGGCTTGGAGGGAAGCTGAAGGCTGAAGGAGGTTTCATCAGCAGGGCTTTCTTACTTAGATACTCTACTGAAGAGGCATTTATAGAGCGGGTCAACTGCAAAGCCACAGCCAGAACAATGAGCCACTGTAACACTAACTCTGCATCTCACTCACTGCATCACACAGCACTTCAGAACAATTACACATCACATTTTAATGATAGCTGTGCAGTGGACATTTCTTATGGATGCGCTGAAAAATACTGAAAAGTAACTGAGTGTTTTTCATCATGCATCTCTTCTGAATTAAAGAACTGCCTGCACTCAATAATTCACACATACTTTTTTTCCAAGTGAAAGGAAACTAATGTTTTCAACACAACTATTATTATTATTATTATTATTATTATTATTTAACTAAACTTTCCTGATAGTATAATATGTATTATGACTGAGAAAAACCTTCACAGACATAAGTAACATTAACAAATATTCTCTAAAATTTAAATTTGATATTCTAATCAAAACCATAAACCTGAGAAAGCAGAGACCATGGTGCTCAGGTGCGTTATGAGACATAAAATAGCAAACTCACACTTTTTTCAAACGCTAAAACGGACTTAATGTCTGTACGATAAACGGTCATTTAACGGCGTGAGCCTGATTCCTTCGGTGCCTTCATCCTGCAAATGTCACCATTCTGATATCGGTGTCCGCAAATGCATGACAAAAAAGTAAGTTTCCGTTTTCCGGTGTCCATTCTGAACCAGAATCTAAAGCCATCATATGATCTTAGTTTAATTCTTGTCCCAGCAGATCATATTTTTGTAGTTCCACTAACTGGCTTTGGAAACGGCTCAACACGTTAAAATGTAAAATGTGATCGGACTGTTTCAGGTCTGATCACCCCAAGAAGCAGCTCACACTCGGGCAGAAATGCGCGATGCCCGCACGCAGTCCCGCGTGTCTGATCCGATGCCCGCGATCAGAAGAAATTAGTGCGCTTACCGCTTGAGCGTCGGACGATGTTTTCCAAAAAAGTGTTCTGCGGCGCCACCAGTCCTCTCCTTCCCCCGTGCATTCTGCGCTCAAGCTACGAGGTCTCTCACACTCGCACACTCTGTCGAAGCTGATCGCGGAAATAAAACGGACCGGCCGGGGATGTGTCGGCGGGATGGAGAAGACCATGGTAACGCTGCGCCCTGCCTGGCTTTACCCGAGCTCGTCTGAAGCGCGGACACTCTACCAGGCTCGGTGAGCTCCGCGCTCCCCCGCGAGAACGCGCGTGCGCACTGAGAGCGAGAGCTGAACGCAGACTGGCACAGGACTCTCCGGCGCGGTGCGCGGTGCCATGGAGACGGAGCGCGCGCCACGCACGAATCTCTGACACGTGCGGGGGGAGGGGGGGAACAGCTGGAACGACACATCTGTCGCAGTGGAATGGGTCGATGCCTTGAGCGGTATCGGGTATGGAGCAGATGTCTCTTAAAATGAAATGTTTTATGAACCTTAAGACTACCGTGTGTTGCTATTATGCGCAATTCACATGTGATGTCGCGGGTGTGGCATCAATTAATTATGTGTAGAGCAAAGTTTGCTAAATTAATGGCCATATAATGACATATGATCTGTGGTTCCTATGAGATTTGGTCATGTCCTTTGGATAAGAACTTTGCCATCCTGGTAATGGTGAATCCTGGGAACACTGGGTGTGAAGTGGGAACACACTGTGCATTCCATCGCAGGACACCATGCATATACACTACCAGTCAAAAGTTTGGACACACCTTCTAATTCAATGTTTTTTTCTTTATTTTTATTACTAAAAGACACTTCATGTCTTAAAGTAATGATGGACTGTTTCTCTTTACTTAGTTGAGCGGTTGTTGACTTTATATGGACAGTTGTTCAATAGGGCTGTTATAAAAAAATACTGTATTTTTATCATTTACCATTTACTAGTTACTGTATGTCTCAAATGCATTAAGAAGGCAAGAAATTC
>JAQQZR010000020.1:4956527-4974455 GCA_030068235.1 Notoglanidium macrostoma
TTACAATGTAGAAAACAAAAAAAAAAGAAAAACCTATGAAAGAGAAGGTGTGTCCAAACTTTTGACTGGTAGTGTACACATTCACACTTGGGGCAGTTTACAGTATTCACAGGGATAACACACACACACACACACACACACACACACACACGCACACACACGCACACACATGCACACACATGCACACAGTAACCCAAGCTCATGAACTAACCTGGGACACTATTGCTGTGGGCCATCAACTCCACCCACTGTGCCATGCTGCCACGTTGGACCCAAACCATTCATCCATTTTCTATACTGCTTACACTGGTTTACAAGGTTTTTGTTTCCTTCATAATTTCTGGTATGCCAGATAGATTTTGTGATGCTGATCACAAAAATAATTTAAAAATTTTCCCATCACACAAGGCTTTTGAAAAACAGCTAATTATGAAATATAAATTATGAATTCTTTTTAATTTGGGTGTTTTGCTTATTCATGGGTGCTCAGGCAATAGTTTATAATCTTCTTAGGTCAAAATCATTATATTTTACAGCCATAACTGGTACAATTTATACCAGAGACTCAATTAGCTTAAAATACTGCAAGAAAATCTGTCTGATCGTGTGTGCTCAGGTGCGCCACCTTGCAGGAATTTGGTTCCAGGGAGAAGAATGTTGCACATGACCCACTGCTTGATCCGAACAACATATTCCTTCAACTTTTGCACATCAAAACTGGGCTAATGAAAAACATTGTCATGGCAATGAATGAGCAAAGTGAAGCCTTTACATACTTGTGACAGATGTTTCCACATATCAGTAATGAAAAAATAAAAGAAGGTGTTTTCATCAGCCAAGAGATGCAAGAGGCCATGAAGAATAGTCACTTTGATGGCACTTTGATGGCATTTCTAACTTTCCGGGCAACTACAAGGCACCTATCTATGTTGAAAAAATTAAAGGCCAATGAACTGCAACAGGTCACAGAAGATACATTTTCTTCTTTCACACCTGGCCTGTCGGAGGAAAGTGGAGCACGCAGATGAAACCCATGCAGACACAGGGAGAACATGCAAACTCTGCACAGAAAGGCCCTAGTAGAACCCAGAACCTTGCCGTGAGGTGACAGTGCTAATCACTGCACCACCGTGCCGTGGTCCCAAACCATACAAGCAAAATATCCCCAACAGTCACCTGTCTGTAGATATGCTTAATTTAGTCATGATGAATTGCATTGGAAAACATTTTCAAGGATCTGATCTGAGGTCAGAGTTGGGGTGGCAAGTGTGGTGTCAAGGCTTATTTAAGAGTGGCAGCTGCCACCCTCAACCACCTAAGCCACGCCCTCTTATTCTTACCCACCAAAAATACTTTATCACTCACTTTATACACAGCCACCAGATTAGAGCAGGGAAATGGGGGATTTACACCTATAAATGCATTAGAGAAAACTCTAATGTGACTGGGCTAAATGAGTGAGACTGCACTTGGATTTGGCTGTGTGCCTGCAGTGCTGAAGTTGTAGCTTCACTAAGTTGTTAGCTTACTTGAGCTGCGGGACCTGGACTATGTCCCCTCCTTCTGTTTGTCGTAGCTGTATATTTCTGCCTAGTCTCCCTTGTTAAGTGGATTTGGACAGAGCCCCTATTGTTCCCAGCCCACTCCTGCCTAATATGGCATTCTCGAGGAGGAAAGCCCCAGTTTCCTGAGTCGAGCGACGTGAAGCCGGCGAATGGCGAAGGAAGGCTGCTCTAAAAAGTGACGGACAAAATGTGCAAATCAAGATGCTTGCCGAAAGCCTTTTCACTGTCGGACACCGAGTCTGTACAATGACGGGATGAAAGCTGGAGCGCTGAGTGTAAATTCCCTCGAATCCGCCAGTTTGTTTTGGAAGCGCGCGAGGCAAAACAGTGCGGCTCACCGACCTGACGGATTAGCGCGAGGCGTGCGTGAGTAGTCATCCTGAGTATTTGGACGGGTTTAGCTTAAGGCCCTGGGCGTCTTGTTACAAACCACAGAAGGACAGGGATTTAAGTATTCCGTGGGCTATACGGGAATAGAGAGGGAGGACTACAGCATTAGACTATCATGCCTGGCCGTAGGTCCAGAAGTAAGGCGCGCGCCGGGGCTGAGGACGGAGCGGAGAGCGGGGAGCCCGTCACTACTTCTGTTAAAAAGATGCTGAAATGTGTGGTGGTCGGAGACGGAGCCGTTGGAAAGACCTGCTTACTCATGAGCTACGCCAATGACGCCTTTCCTGAGGAATATGTACCGACTGTGTTCGACCACTACGCAGGTGGGACAAATATGTCATCTCTCGTACAGTATTACTGTATTCACATTGTGTAGAGGACATGTCCTGTATCCGGTGCTCTCTCTCGCTCTCTCTCTCTCTCACACACACACACACGCACGCGCGCGCGCACACGCACACTTATCCCCCACCATAGACAGGCCAGGGTCCCAAGAATAGCTGCCGGACAGAGGAACTGTTTGTTACTGGATACACACACAATCCTCAGTGTAGGCTTGATACACATGAGTAAAAACAAACACATAACAAAATGTTTACAGATAGCTACATACATATACAGGGTAAAGGGAAAAGGTGGCATGCACTGTGCAATCTGTTGAGCACAATCTGTGTTGCCATTGTTAGTAGCAATATCCACTCTTCCACCAGCTACTATAGTTTTGAAATAGCAAAAAAAGTTTCTACATCTAATGTCACAAGCTGAACTGCAGGGAAAATGCGTCTGTGATAGCAGATGAATGTCGGGAGAATGCTCCGAAGGGACAGCGCTGAAATGACAGCTGAGCTGACGCATAGCTCAGCCATGATATCGTCTCAAAAGACACAACAAAAGTGTGGGGGTAGAAACCGAGGCAGAAAAGTCTCCCAAGCATGAAACCGCGTAGAGAACAAGGCTTTTTTTGTAACTTACATTACAACAGAGTGAAATTTTTTTCTACACACATACTGTCTTGTTAGGAAGCTGTGATCAACCCTAATGCAGCACCCCTGGAGCAGAGAGGGTTAGGGACCATGATTAAGGGCCCAACAGCGGCCGCATGGCAGTGATGGAGCTTGAACCCCTGATCTTCTGCTTTGTAACCCTGAGTCTTAGCCATTGAGTCACTACTGCTCAAGGCAGTCTGTTGCTACTTTTCATTCATTCTTCTTAATAATAATTAAGATTAATGCTTATTAATAAGCATTTTCTCTTGGTCAGGGTCATGGTGGATCCTGAGGCTGTCCAGGGAACACTGAGTGTGAGGCAAGAGATCACACTAGATGAGAAAAGAGCATGTGCACAAACATGGAGCTGGTACACACTGCACACCTATGCCTTCTCATTAGAGTGCATGTTATGGCATATTTTAGGCCCATATCTTTTCCCCTATCTATAACAACACATGGTTGTGTTATAGTGGAGTTCAGGCTTTCCACTCGCCTGTGACATATTTTTGGAGATTTGCTGTCTGATGACAGTGGAGATCACCACCATCAGCTACCGTTATTATTTTTGTTGTAGTTATTATTAAGTTATTATAGTTCTTCTTACCCAGTCTGACTTCACTTGAAATTAATGTGTTTTTAATTTCTGGAAAAGATTAAGGGATTTGTTCATTATCTAACATGAAGGCAAAACAACAATAACAACTCAAATTTAATAAAACTGGGAAAATTGGGGTTAGTGTTGTGCAAAAAAATCTAATACGGTGTAATTTGGTTCAGGTTCTGTGAATACAAGGTTTAGGAGTTAGGGACAATAAATAAATATTATTTACATATTTGCTTAATGTGCATAATATTTAACTAGTTTCATTATTTGCTTTTCCCACTGGAGGAATCTGTGGCCGCAGCAATGATGAGTATCCATTGTTTTAACACACCAAATGTTTAGTTATTAGGGCAAATCAGTCTGGATATATTTGGAGTTTTGCTTAAACACTGCCGGTGTGTGGACGTTGTTCAGTGAGTCTGCTTTTCCGGTCATTTCTTTGCATGTCGGTGACATCACTGGAAAAAGTGACATCATTCTTGAAAAAGTTCTAAGTGAACAAAAGGACAAAAATTTGACAAAATTCCAGTTTTTCCCCAAACTTTCCCCTACAAAAGAGACTTCATCAAAACATTGTACAGGTTTCTAATTATAATCTAACCTACAAATGACGAATGAACTACTCCGTGATCTTCACACACTAGACACAAAGGGCACCTGTTTATCTTCGCAGTCACAGTTGTGTTTGACGTATACCCAAAGCCAGAATAAATTTTGAAAAATCAACAGTTACACTCAGGCCTTGACACCATCTGATTTGTGAATTTTTATTGGCTGGAACATTTTCTGCATGTGGGCGACTTTTTATGACAACGTCTCATGTGCATTAATGAGCCAGAACTCCTCATGGCTAGAACCGTGGGGTTGGGAACACAATAATGCTATATTGCAGCACCTACTGTATGAAGCAACCTGTGAGTTCCAGATGTGGTCCAGGTGTGGAACGCTAACGATTGTTGACATGATCGCTTAAAATGGGGCCACAAGACTTAATTGGATGGTGTTTCCTGTTCTGATACTGTTGTTTCAACTGCTCCCAAGACTCAAATATACTAAAAATGTCAGTTAAGTTTGCTACAGCCTTCCAGGAATTTAGTTGGGTAACAAGGATGTAAAAGTCAAACACAAAGCCACAACACTTGTGGGATATCTGTTGGAAAGTGACGAGAAGACCATATGTTCACAAGAAATGTGACTCCCTCTCCAGACTTGCTCATTCAGTGACTCCCACTGTAGATAAATAGACAGAAGAGTAATGATGAGAAACATGTCCATGTAAAGTCAGTCATCATGGTTTGGAATGGAAGTGCTGTTTAAATTGCACAAGGGCAGCTGAAAAAAAAAAATCCTACCACTCTATATGAGAGATTGTTATTGTTGACACATTTATGAGGCAGCAAAAAGGCAAAGAGCCGGAAGTCCTGAAGAATGGAGGCCCTGTAAGATTTTTAAATTGGTTCTATTACAATGAATTGGCAAACAGATGTGACCTCACCACAAATATTTAACATCCCTTTTAAAAAATTTATGGGTCCTTAAAACCTCCCTGGTGGTTAATTATTCAAAGTGTGATGTACCAATGATGCAGTGTATGTAAGCATTTACATTTTGCATATCATTGTGCTCTTGTCAGATACTGTGAAAGGGTGGAAAATGTAGCATGTCCCTAAAGCTGTATGCTGTATATTGGGACTGACAAGCTCATATATCAAACATAATAGTGTGTAAGGTATGCTTAGATTTACCACTATCGTGGATTACTGAGTTAGCAGGATTAGGTTGTTGACGATTTGGACATGACACAATTCAAAGATGTAAGCCGTTGCTGAACATGCTGCTAAGGCAGAATATATATACAGTGCCAGTCAAAAGTTTTTACACGCTCACTCATTCATCCTCAGTAATCTCAGTGGCTCAGGAGCCGATTCCGGAAACAATCAATGCGAGGCAGGAATGGGAGGCTAGTCTATCACAGTGAGCCATGCACACAGGGCAATTTAGCATAGCCATTACACCTACTTGTATGCAAGGTGGGAGGAAACCAGGGAACATTGAGGAACCCAGTGTGGACACAGGGAGAACATGTGAGACTCCATACCGACTCCATAGCTCTAGGTTGATCCCGGAGCTGTTTTTGTGTAGGTTTTTTGTTTTATGTTTTATTACAGCTAATTACTATTGGCAGTTACATTCTTTCATCTTTATTAACTGCTTTACCCTGGTCAGGGTGGTGGACTTACTGTCTATCCCGGGAACACTGGGTGCGAGGCAGGAATACACACTGGGTTGGACACCAGTTCATCACAGTAGCATTTAAATAAGAAAAAAAAAAAAAGAGAAAGAAATAACCCATCAAATACCCAGTTCTGGAACTTATTCATTATCCACTAGAAGATTCAAATGGCACTATAAATGAACACACTTGTTTGGTGAACTATAAGACTGTAAGCCTATATTTTTAGCATTAGTGAGCATTAGTCCCAGCTGTAAAATCTGTGTGTGCTACAAGTGCCTAATTAAAGTGATCCAGATATGCCTTTTCCAGTTACATCTAGATTATTTTTCCAATAAAACTTTAAAAAAAAGTCACAAAGATTTCTCAGTTTGCTTTTACTTAATCAGTAGATTTTCTGATTTTGGAGTAATTAACTTAAGTCTAATCAGCATACGAAGATCAGAAACCTTTAACTGTTTTAGTTTATTTGTGCTATCATCTTAAGAAAAGGAGAAGTAGGTGGAGTTCGTAAGTCCTCTCTATGACTCTTCATATCTCTGTGGATAACTCGATGGTCTATGCAAACCACTATATCCGTTCACATTAACCAATCGTTGACTCACTGATCAGGATTTCAGGCAGCTCAGTCCAGCTTTACTTAGTCAATTCGCAGCTATGTTCGAAGAGACAAATTAGCCTCGCTAAACACTATTAGTAACTATGGTATGTGTCATTGTGTTTCGAGCCATGTTCGTATGTGCTCAATGTTAGAACCCCTACCAGAGACATGTTCAAACACTGAGATGGAAGATGAGTTTGGGGGAAATAAAGAAAGCAGGGGGCAAAAAAAAAAAAAAACAAGACCTAGAGAGAAGAGAAGGGACATTCTTCTATCTTGCACAGCAGGGTTGAGTGAAAACACAGAGCCTATCAATCGTTTCCATTTAGGTCTAGCCCCATCAGTTTCTCCATATGGAGAGGGCCTCAACACAGCATCATCATAAAATGGGTGAACTGTCACACAGTGCCTTAATGTCTAGGCCAAGGAACACAGCGCTCTCTTGTGTAGTGCTGAATGGCGCCCATTGTTGTCGCTATAGCAGTATTAGTGTTAACCAAGAAATAGTCATTATTCTGCTTGCAGTAGTTACTGCAGACATTGCAATACGCACAGCACATTTAAACACATGGTGAAATGGATGAAACAATGCACATAAATACCCCACAGATGGATCAGTGTCTGGTGAGCCTTTGGTCTGATAACCTTCTCAAACGTACCGTGCAAATGCCAAGGAATTGTCATTGATTTGGTTAAAATAAATACTAGCGATACTCATTTTCATAATCTAGCGTCCTTAAAGTCTGGTTCCTTTTTTTTTCTTACAGTATACAAATTTCCATGTAAAAATCACAACGCTCCTGGGCCTCATTGCTCACATCATGGACTGTAACGGACGTAGGGTTAAAGTTCCGCTGGTGAAAGAGCCCGTGGTTTCCGTTCACAAATCCCACTGGATCAAAATTCCCTAGTCCAAAACAAACAGATTGCGTTCCCAAACAGATCGGTAATGCTGTAGAGATGAGTCATCGTCTCGTGTGGTTCCCCGCAAACCGTGTAATATACCAGTGATATTGCCTTGATAAGGCACGGGCACAGAGAGGACCATTATGGAGCTAATATTAACATTACAATTAAAATATCCATCTTTGATGAAGAGCACCATTGCGATGCTGTTGTGTGTTGTATGTAAGGGTAGACTCATTTTACTGCTAATATAAAGGCCTTATTACAGACAGGAGTACATTTCAGACAGGATAAGTTTACCTAACAAATTTCTGTTATGTAACATCGCCAGAGGATGTCTCTAGTAGTTCTGATTGCTTCGCACAGGATAGAGTCTCTATTTCCACTTTTTCTGAACAATGGACGCAAGAAAATCACACCAAATGTTCTGAGTACTATATATAATGTCTCATATCTTTAATGTAAACAGCTTGCATTACAGTTTGATCTTTATTATAACTGCTTATACCACAGCGCTCTGGCATTCTTCAATCTGATTGGCCAGTAGGTGTTAATTTTCTTGAACTGCGTGGCTCTAACAGTAGTCACAGGGATGTACCAGATAAAGCTGCTGATTTAATTCTTACAGACAGAGAATTTTGTGCTTTGCGGATTGTCTGGAATATGACAAGATGCATTTGTTTTGTATTATAACGTTTTAGATAAAAAACGAAGCTGGTGACAGAATAACAGATTATAACTGGTGTAATTCTGTACACAAATTAAAAGTTTTATCATTTTCTCAATCTCCCATTTCATTCAGCTCAGGTGTTCCAGCACTTAATGAGTGTCGGGCGTCTTCTAGAATCATTTCTTAGACTTGCATGTACAGCCACTGACGCACCATGTGTTGCACTTGTTCGTCCGACCGGAAGGTCTTTTCCACGCAGTGAGCACTTCAGTGGTCAAAAACATGGAAATCACTCAGAACAAGTTCTCTCATTTCTCTATTCCCTTAATTGATGTCACACTTTTCACACATCTAGGGCTACAGAGAGCAACACGGAGCAAATTTTAAGGACTAGCTAACCGCAGAATGCGAAATGAAAATCCAACACATCACGTCCTGTTAATTAGCCATGTTTAATTTGGTTACAATTATAATGCACAGGTTTTGTTTTGTTATATGCTACTAGGAGTCCAAATGGGTCACACAAACACTATGCAAGCACTTATTATTAAGTCGCCTCACAGCTCCAGGGTCCTGAGCTCGGGTTACTGTCTGTGTGGAGTTTCATGTTCTCTGTGGTGTTTGTGTGGGTTGCAGTCCAGGGAGACTTCTCCTGCTTTGCTCCTACTGCTGCCCGGATTGGCTTCACATCCACCCTGACACGGGTATCATTAAAACCCCATACATATAACACATAGGTAGGCTATACTCATGCTAGGAAGCAAAAAGTTTGCCTTAAAACAACAGAAGTATTGGTATATGTTATACTTATCCAGTACTTGGTTTTGGTTTGATTTCAGTGGGAGCACTTTCTGTATTGTCCCTGTATAGTAATGAAACGTGTTAGTCTGGATAGCTCTATTCTTCGCCTCTGCATGTAAAACACATCCAGCCTAAATAGTCTCAACTTGATTTGTTCTGAAGCTATTGAGATCTACCCCCGACATGGGTTGGCTTATGATCTAATCTGTTGAGTACAAGCAGAAACTCAGAGTAAATTAAGGTTCGATGTTTGCGAGTTTGCACTGACACTAAATCCTTTTCTGTATATATAAATCAGCCTGTAATGTAAAGACAAACAGTGTAATATAAGTGTGCACTTAATGCCTTTAGAGTGCTTGTTGCGACACTGTTAAATCCAGTCTTAGCTCTCTCGACGTTGATAAACAAGCTCTTGTTTGACGTAGTACAGTGTCTTACAGTCTGTTGTGACAACTGCAACATGCTGATATTTAATTCCACCACCATGCTTAAATCACCATCACTGGGTTTCATCATACCATACATTCGGGACGCATCACTAAACGTTCTTAATTTGCATGAACACTGCTTGAAGTCAGTGATGAAGGAGATTGCTTATAAACCTGCAAATTGAATAGCAGTATAGATCAAAGCTAAATGACAGCGAGCTCACTTACATCTGTGCAACATGCCTAAGCTTACTGGAGACAAGTACTGAGTGGTGTATTGCCAAAACTGTTTTAATATATACTGCATAGCCAGATTGCAGAAATAAACATTTGCAACTCGAGCATGAAGCACATCAGTACACTCGTGCATCTGCGTACAGTCTCAGAAGGCACAGGTTTGCGAACAAAACAAATGCCAAAAGGAACGACTCATTATCTCAACTCATAATTTCACATTCATTTATAGTTCCAAGACACATCCCTTGGAGTTGCTTTCTACAGTCCTTTGTTCACACTGCTGCTGTGTGTTTGTAAGCAAAGGCAGTACGCGACTAATCCAGAGCTTTGCCTTGTTACGGTTTGAGTACCGCTGCACAGACATGATTTGATTAATATGCAGAATTAGCAGCGATTGTGCTCTCAGTTGACCTGGGTTTTGCTCGTAGCCAGTTTAATCAACTACAGAAATTTGGTGAAAAGCCGAGCTGAAACGCTCATCTTCCTGCACTCTAAAATGTCCCTAAAGACTCCGTCGGTTATTAAATATGAAAGATCAATTACAATAATAATGTTTCTAAGCTTTGTTATTCACATTTTGTTTGCAGGACATGCTGTTTGTGTGTGGAAGAACAGATTTGGAAGAGCATATAGTGTTTTAACCAGTTTCTATACTGGTATGGATGTTTGTGTTCACTAAAACCGAGTGAAATACTGTGTATTCCTTAAACACGAAAGAAAGAAATACAGCTGAATAAAAATTTGGTTCACCCTGTGCATCTATAATGCATGATTATTGAACCCCGGTGATGACTGTCGTGACTGTCTGCCTCAGACGAGGAATGAATGGCGCTCTTTACAACATTTTAAATAAGATTCAATAAAATGATAATTTCAAGAATTATGATTAAGGCATGTATTATAGTACAGTTATCAAAATATGCATATGTAAACCATTCGTCTGCATCTGGGTATGCAAATATACCAGGATATAGGAAATTAAGCTCAGTGCATTTTTAGTAATAAAAAAAATCCCCCAAAGGACCAGCTGCCAATACGTTTGGGTCAAGCGTGCTGAAATACATAACAAGATGCATTTAAGCTAATGACAGAATGTTGCATTTAGCAAAGCTACACTACTGAGTCAATAAAATAACTATTTGTTTGTGGATGTTCGTCTCTGTGTTAGCCCTGCGATAGATTGGCACCCTGTTTTTAAAAATTTAGATTGGCTCCAGCTTCCCTGTGACCCTGATGGATAAACAGTATAGATAACGGAAGGATACAGTAGTATACATATCACAGCCCGACAGTACAGTGGTTGATACTGTATTGGAATGTCAGGGATTTTCCCACTTACACTAATAGCACTGTTCGTGGCTGTTTATCTATTGTGCTTTCCACTGAGTGGGTTGGTCAGCTCAGAAGCCTTGGTGGCTCCTTAAGCATACTCATATTACACAGCGCCACTTTGTAAGAGGCCTGGAGACTTATCCACACCCTAAATCACATTACACAACATGTGTGGAGGTTTTCGGCTAGAGGGGGATGATTGGAACAACACCATACGTCTCACTCCTAGCTGTGGAGTAAAACGGCAGGCCCCATGACGAGAGGCAGCTGACCGGATGGAACAGCTGAGGGCCCCTCTACCACCCCCAGATAACCACAATATTTTTCTTCCTCTCTGTCTTTGTCCTTTTCCTGCCTCACCGACAGGCAAGAAGCAGCGAAGGGGGACCCGGGAGAGGACGATGGTGTGTGAACAATCTACTCCTTATTTAGTCAGGCCGTCTCAGGAGGCGAGTAGAGCTCCTATAGGGAGCCGTCAGGAACAGCTGATACACTGCAACAGAGACTCAGCTACAAAGCATGACTAAATGAAACGTTACATCAGTTTCAACCCCCACCCACACACACGCACCACTCCCCTCAACCCTTTACCAGCCTTTGCAGATACAGCTGCAGTCCTTCAGTCCCTCTCCAAGAAACTGATAACCCCCAAAGTGCAGAAGTGACTGAGAAGCAGAGTTCAGCACTTCTTCACTGCCTCAGCGCTGTTCAGCGTGCTGTTGCCTGCAGTATTTGGGATCGAACTCTTGTCTGCATTTGTGCAAGAAGCTAAATTTAGCAGCAAGATTTGCACTCGTTCCAGTGGGTATAAGACACGACTGATTTGATTTGAATTTCTGAAGTGCTCTACAGCCTCACGCACCACATAGTCACTCATCAATTATATCTGTAATTTTTCAAGATTGTGCCACATGCTGCCAAGGGATACAATAATGTTCGGCATAATGACATGAAGTGCAGGGAAGTTTCATTTCACTGCTGCTTCTCACCAGCCCTGTGGAGCTTTTAGCATTTCAACTCATTACTGGTGTAGATGAGGGGGAGGAATATTTAAATTACTGTATTGCCTTTTTCAAGCACCGAGCTAGTGTCAACGCCCAGAGTGAAACTTCTAGGGACTATCGAGACAGCGTAGTGTGGATTTAAATAGACAGGAA
Source organism: Notoglanidium macrostoma (assembly GCA_030068235.1). NCBI lineage: Eukaryota > Metazoa > Chordata > Actinopteri > Siluriformes > Auchenoglanididae > Notoglanidium > Notoglanidium macrostoma. Next base: position 4,968,441 of record JAQQZR010000020.1, read on the forward strand.
AGTGCTCAGCTCACACGCTTGTTTCTTTCTGATTGCCGGTTGTTGACAGCAAAAGCAAAAAAAACCAACAAAAAAAAGCATGTCTGTGTTTTATTTTTAGCTGTAGCAAAACAACTGTCCTCTTATCCCCTTATCACCCACAAAGATGCATATTGTTTCTACAGACAAGAACACACACACACATACACACACACACACACAATGCCCTTCCTTATCACACGTTTAAAACTAAACATCTTCAGCAGTCAACAGCTGTCCCATTCCAAACCCAGCCCATTTCCAGCCTCTCCAGCTAGCTAAAGGGTCAATTCTGATAAGATAATATGTTTTATCAGCAGTGATTTTGGTTTACTTTTAACACTTCATAACACACTTGATATTCTTATCAGAAAAATGTTGCACTATCACTCCCTCCCTAATACAACTATTCTCGGTTATTAAAGTGGGTCAGAGTGAAAGGATAAAAGAGTCTTCTCTCACTAATTAATTTTGTAGAATTAAAATTCAGTTAATTTGGAACTGAAGAAAGAAATGGTTGTTGTCATTATAGGATACACAGGTATTATTCACGGCTGTCACCAGAAGGGCGCTGACTCATAGTTCCAAATGGTGCGCTAAGCCCTGCGGTGTATCCACTGGCCTGCATTTGGTGATGTTGATGAAATGAAGAACTTCTGAGGTGTTCAGTACACAATAAATTCCCATAATTTCTTGTCACTGAATGTAGCATACATAATTGTCTGACCATTATTAGCTAGGTTTCAAGCGCTCTCTCCTGTTTAAATCTCTGTCCTGGGTAAACCAGCAGTAGCTACCTGGCTAACTTGTTGTCACACATACTCAGCTTAGTACCTCTGTTTTAATACATAGTGTACTACTTTAACAGTAAATGATTGTGGGTTATTTTTTTGTCCATGCACACCATCCAAACTGACAAACACGGTGTGTAGTGGTACAGTGGTAGCTACTGTATATTGTTAAAGAGAAAGAAAGTGCTTAGTGCACACACTTGTTTCTTTACTGAGTGCTGATTGTTTACAGCATAAGCAAAACATCATGGCGTGTTTAGCCATTTTCCTCTTAGTCGTGGCAACACAATTGTCCTATTATCCCCTCATCACTCACCAGGATGTTTCACTTGTATATTGTCCGTGTACACCACTTGTCTTCAGTGTGCAAGAATGAAGTGATGAGACAAAAAGGATTTTAGACAAAGTTAACAACCAAAAACAAAGAAAGTACGATATTAAACAGTAGGCAGTGGCCCTAATGTCCCACACCATTATCCCTCCTCCACCAAACTTCACAGTTGGCACAATGCAGTCAGGCAGGTAACGTTCTCCCGGTATCTGCCAAACCCAGACTCACCCATCTGACTGCCAAACAGAGAAGCGTGATTCGTCACTCCATAGAACATGTTTCCTCTGCTCCACAGTCCAGTGGCGGTATGCTTTACACCACTCCATCCGACTCTTGGCATTGGACTTGGTGATGTGAGGCTTGCATGCAGCAGCTCGGCTGTGGAGACCCATTCCATGAAGCTCCCGCTGCAGAAGTTTTTGTGCTTACATTAATGCCAGTGGAAGTTTGGAACCCTTCAGGTATTGAATCAGCAGAACGTTGGCTACCTTTACACGCCATGGACCTTAGTAGTCGATGACCCAGCTCTGTGACTTTACATGGTCTTCTGCTTCGTGGCTGAGTTGTTGTTGTTCCTAAATGCTTCCACTTGCCAATAATACCAGTAATAGTGGCAATAGTGCTTGATTTTATACACCTGTGGCAATGGGGCTGATTGAAACACCTGAATTCAATAATTAACAGGTATATATATATATATATGTATATGTATATAAGCCTTTCATGAAATATTAATCTTAATAAAGTTCTCATTCCTCCATAGATTTTAAGTGAACAGTGAAAACATAAGCCGATATTCCATTGATTTGGTCGCCTTTGTAGATGCTGAGCCACAATTGTGGGGCAGCGCCTTTTTGGATCCATGAAAAGCCGTATTGTCAAAAATGGTTACTACAACAATCACTTACAGAGGCCAATTGGGCCAAGAATGAATGTGTTGTTTATGAGTGGGGGAGGAGGAGCAGCAAGGACAGTTAATATTACATCTTTTATATCCGTCCAGCACGCGGTGACAACGACAACAGGAACCTCCCATGCTCTGTCAAACACAGCTTTATTTCTTAACTCCATTTGATTGCAAGTTATCAAAATGACCAAACATTTTCATCCACAGATTTCAGTCCTTTCCCTGATTAGAAAGGATCTCCATAACAAGTTTAATCTACACTGTTATCTAGCTATTTCAGTGCCTAGCTAAGATGCAAATGTGTCTTTGGAGTCCAAATGTTAGCAATCAGAAATCATAATTGCACCTGTTGCATCACAATTATCTGAGATTGAAAAATTTGCACATGAAAGATCGACAAGCTAAAGTTAAGCTCAATTAGGTGGTAGTGTTATTTCAGAGGTGTTCAGTTTGATCAATTAAGGGAATTGTACTGTTTGAGGAACAGGGAAAAGGGAACTGTTTGGCTTTTTCTTAGACAATTCATCATGGCTTAGGGCACTGGCTTTTAGATCCGACTACATTCTGTTCTCTCACTGAAAATTGATGTACATAGTACGTTTCATTTCAAAGTTCATTTATGACTCTCAACTGCCTATTACATGGTTGCACTTAAAAAAATACTCTAGGTAGTAGCCTATAGCTTGAGTCAAATGTGATAGGCTCTTAACTTAGTTTTGTTTAATTTAATTTAAAGTCTTAATTTAGTTCGAGGCTATGCTGTTATTTTTTTGTCATACAAATAGATGAACTCATCATTATCATGTGGCTTCTTTTGCAGTAAATGTTACAGTATCTGGCAGACAGCACTTGTTGGGGTTGTACGACACAGCTGGGCAGGTAAGTCACAAGACATTACATCGTTTACATTAATCACTTGTGCATGAATACGTATTCTCAAAGCCTAGAATTTCACTAATAGTGTATACAGGAGCCGATGTTCAAACCTGAGGAAGGGCATATTCTGTTCGACATCTGCATTTTGTGAAAGAATTTTGACAGTTTGACAAATACATTTGACATTTTGATAAATGACCTGAACCGTTTCTCTAATAGATCTCTCTGGGCTGGCTCCCTTCATCATCTAACTGTTATTGATGGTTTTATTCCTTTCGTCAAATAACTCAATATGTCCACTGTTAGTAAGCTTCTTCAGATGTCTCATAAGGAACACATGAGAAAGGCGCAACCAATATTATGCAGCCTACATCCATCTGGAAGAGATGGAAGCTGTCAGGTGCTATCGACTCAACCTGCTGTGTGCTTGTTGGCTACAGTCTGTGGTGTCAGTAAGACTTGTAGTATACCAGTTGCAAACACTGTAATGGGAGCCCTAATACAGCAAGCAGTACATATTCACTGGATGGGATGATAGCATGAACAAAAGTGCTGATTTAACATTAATTTTACAAATGAGGTACAAGCTGAGATCTACAGGCGGTTAACAGATTAAAAAACAACAGGAGAAATGTAGGGGGGAAAGTGTCTTATCAAGTAATTTGTATGTGACAACCAATCAAAACACTGTTTCATAGATTTTACACTTCTATTGAACTGTACTGGATGGATGAACATTCTTTCAAAAGATATTTCCTCACTTGGTCTTTAGATGATAATGATGATGATGATGATGTACAGCACGCCCTAACTCATCAGTCCAAAATCTTTCATAGATGTTCATTTGGTTTGAGATCTGATGACTGCAAAGGTCACATCTTATGGTTTCTACACTTTATGGGTGTAACTGAATACCAATACATTATTCAGACTGAGCAGATAATGCGACCTAGAGGAATATAGATCCAAACTGTAGATGGAGTATTAGATTTTTAGGGGGGTTGGGAGGGGTAAAGTACAGGTTTTGCAAAGTTTGTGAGGTGGGTTGGCAGTTCCCAAATTCACACCCTAACTACAACATAAAAACCACAAAAAAAAAAGACTTGAAATTAGCCGAAAATGTTAATTTCTTCATAGGAAAATGCATGAGACTTTGTCTCAGCCTTGTCATGGGAAATAATTTCACAGTGGTGGGAATTTCTGATTTGTAGTACATCTCGGAAATATGTAAATATGCCCATTACATGCCAAACCTGGCAACCCCTCTTGCTGAATTAAGATCAAGTTTGTTAACATTGTACAAACCATATATGCATAATTTATTTTTCCATCAGTGGTTTGCTCCAGTAGCCTGACCTAAACATTGTCTTACTTAGCTCCAAAATAAAAACACATTTCTACCACATTTCTGTAAAAACAATAGAAATCATGGAGTCAGGGAGTTCTTGACGTTTATGGTCAATTCACCGGGCAGTATATACACTCAGTGTACACCTGTACACCTACTCAACAAGTTCAACAGACAATGGTCAGACTGGTTCGAGCTGGCAGAAAGGCTACAGTAACCCAGATAACCACTCTTTACAGTTGTGGTGAGCAGAAAAGCATCTCAGAATGCACAACATGTTGAACTTTGAGGGGACTAGGTCAGGTTTCACTCCTGTCAGTCCAGACCAGAAAGCTGAGGCTGCAGTGGGCACAGGCTCATCAAAACAAGAAGTTGAATACTGGAAAAATGTAGCCTTGTCCAATGAATCTTGATTTCTGCTGAGGCACACAGATGGTTGGGTCAGAATCTGGTGCCAACAGCATGAATCCATGGATCCAACCAGCCTTGCGTCAAAAGTCCACACACTGGTGGAGGTGGTGCTTTGTTGTGGGGAATGTTTTCTTCATACACTTCTGACCAGTTAATACCAATCCATCATTGCTTGAATGCCACAGCGTTTCTTTGAGTATTGAGTATTGTTGCTGACCATGTGCATTTCTTCATGGCCACAATTTACCCATCTTCTAATGGCTACTTTTAGCATGAAAATGTACATGGCCACAAAGCAAAAGTTGTCTAAAACTGGTTTCAAGAACATGACAATGAGTTCAGTGTTCTTCCCAGTCACCAGATCTGTATCCAGTAGAACACCTGAAAATGCAGGAACTGTGTTATTCAATCATGTAAACATTCACCAGAATCTCAAAAGAATATTTCCCACATCTTGTGGAATCCATACCACAAAGATCTGAGGCTGTTTGGAAAGCAGCATTAGTATAGTGTTTCTAATAAAGCGCCAGGTGTGTGTCTCCAAAAAATAATCATTTTAATATATAATTTTAATATATTAAATTATCATTCTCCATCGTTATTAAAATAAAATGTATAATAATGAAATGCCTCTTAATGGACCTTGGTTTGACTTGCAGAAACACTCCCAAGTGTGTCCAGCTTAAAAAAGATTCAGCGTGTACAGTGAACTTTTCTGATCTTTCTGCAATTAAACAAATCCCAAGACTAAAGTAAATATGATGAAATATTATTTGATGTTTATTGTTGTCTGCTAACACTGTTGCCTTCTTGAAATAAGGTTCTGGGTTTGATCCTGCTGGCTGACTGGAGCTTTTCTGTGAGGAGTTTGCATGTTCTCCCTGTGCCTTGTGGGTTTCCTCTGGTTGCTTTGGTTATGGTCCAAAGACTTGCAGATTAGGTAAACTGACTACTCTAAATCACCCATAGGTGTGTACGGGAGTGTGGCTATTCATCTCTTTTTTTAGCCCTGCCATAGATCGGCAACCTGACACTTGTACCCCGTTCTCACCTGAAGTCATCTGGGATTGACTCCAGCTCCTCTGCGATAAGCAGCATGGATGATGGATGTATGAATGGGTGGATGGGAATAAAATTGTTGCTTTAAAAAATATTTAGCTCCCTTACTCAGTCACATTATATAGAAGATAGAAAGCTTGCTCGAATATTCCACAGGATGTCTGGATCAGGATATGATATATATATACACTATATTTCCAAAAGTATTCGCTCACCTGCCTTTACACGCATATGAACTTAAGTGACATCCCATTCTTAATCCATAGGGTTTAAT
>JAQQZR010000020.1:4981776-5007872 GCA_030068235.1 Notoglanidium macrostoma
TGCCCAGGGTGTACCCCGCCTCTCACCCGAAGATGCTGGGATTGGCTCCAGCTTCCCCGCGACCCAGATGGATAAAGAGGCATAGATAATGGATGGATGGATGACTGCCATTCATACAAACCGACCCTGTAAATGTTCTGCCAATAGTCAATACCATGTTCAGATCCTTTGTTGTTACCATGAAGAGAATTTGGAAGCACAGTGCAAATTGGTAGGTGTAATCTACATTCTTTCACACAACTTTTCAACATAGCTGTCAATATAGCTTTCTGCCATTATAAATATTAGCAGAAAACTTAAACCTGCCTTGTTGCATTGATCAGAACTCAAAACCTGTTTGCAATGGGGCATCATTTCATTTCTGCAAGGCCAATCAAATGATGCAGCTTAAGAAAATGCTGTGACTTGCATCACCTGTAAATTAAATATAGCTCCTATGGTACTCAATATCACTCACGTTTAGAAAGTTTACACTTTTTTTCCACATTCATGACCCCATACGAACACTACTAACTTCCTGTGGTGACTTCGGAATACTTGGACAGTGAAAAATCATGGTTTTCTTCATCTCCACCAGTTTTCATGTGGCTCAGACTAATATTCTAAAGATAATGCTCCCTGAACATTCCGAGATAAGATGGTTTTGGGTCAGATATTATTTCAGGGAGGTGAAAAAGTATGAAAATATCCAAATTAAACGGATATATTGAACCTAATTTAGTTTTAGGTTCCAAAGAACTAATACAAAAAGTATGAAGAAAATCTGAGATGTGCAGTAACATCCATATCTGTGTGACAAATTGCACCCCAATAGTGGAATATCCCATTAACAACAAAAATGTACAGCATACATACAATCAAAAGCTAAAATCCTGTTCAAAACTGTAAATGAACACCATTTTAGGTACAATACACTATCCTCAGCCAGAATGGAGAGTTTATTGAGTCTAGCGTTTAGAGTAGTCCAATAATATACATGGAGCTACAAGACCATGAGGTTATCTACAGGAGTCAAAACAGCAGCAGGTCACTGGACATGTTATTTTATTTTATAGCATATTTACGAGTGCTTAAAAATATTAGAGTTGTGCATTTATACACATTTCTAAACATAACTAACACAATAAAGACTATTAGTTTCACTCCACAAGCACAACATTTAGCCATGTTTTCTATTGTAATACAAACTTTTAAATTATGTGCGTTACTGCCCTCTGCTGGTGTAAGAACTGCTTAAACCCAAAAGTGCAAAGTCACAAAGAGCAACATTATAGTTGTCAGGTACACAAAGGAACCCGGCAAAGCAAATCACTCTTAGTTTTATGACAGCATGGTGTTCAAAGCATTAATAGCTACCAGAGAAACCTTCAGTCACCGACATTAAAACTGATGCAATTATGGCTTCTTACCTTCAAAGGTTTCTTGAGAAAAGCTTTTAGACTTGCATTACCATGAGAAAACTCAGTGTCCAAGAAAAAAAAATCCCGGATGAAACATTTTATCACAAAACAGGTTTATTTAATGTCTCTGTATTTTTTTAAAATAATTAAGATTTACTCTGTTCATCAGACCATTACTTTCAGTTTTAACAAACATGGCAGGGCCATCCATAAAGGAGAGAAAAAGAAATTATCACACAAGATTGATGAAAGGGACAGAGGTCCACAGATAGAGCAATAAAAAATACATCTTCCTCACATGTAAAATCCACACCCATGATTTTAATTTGAAATAAAACAGAATAAAATAAAAACAAGGATAGTGAGTCCTGTGAACACAACAAACTCTCTAACTCCAAGTGCTTTAGTCCTAACCCACTATAGTGGATGGCATTTCTGTTGAGGAATAAGACTGGATCAGCATTTAGAAATACACCACATATGCAGGCTTTCATTCCAAACACTCCTTTAAAAATATTCTAGCTTAATTATTTTAAGAGCATCCAACCATGTTAAAGTCCAAAGGCGAGAGCAGGAGACGTCACAGTTGCCTATGGCCAAGAGTCCAGGTTAAGATGCTAAAACAAATCAACTTTTCCCCAAATACACTGAATGAAGTTCTCAACACTGCTTTACAAGAAAGGAACTCGATGTCTTCGATGGTGACAGAAAAATGCTTACTTTCAAAGTCCTTTCTTAAATTCTCCGTAAGCAGTGAACTGCCATAATGAAATTCTCGATGGGTCTTGAAATTCTCAAGAAAATACTTAGCGAGATGATAGCGAGCCCTGTAGCTTGCTACTCATCGACAGTACCAGTGCTGGACAGACACCTGTCCACACACCAAAACAACTGCAGTGATCACATTTTTAAACAGCCTGTAAAAATATTGTAGGTGAATAAAGTCATGTCAGATGTCAATTGACTTTGCTATGACATTTTTGTACTGTGTCAGTGGTTTCTAAACTCTTCTCACACATGTCCAGGACATAGGAATTAAAAAAAAAAAAAGAAAAGAAAAAAAAAAAAAAAAAAAAAGGGAGATCAAGCCTCTCTCTGAGGATTAAAAAACAAGGGCGACGTGAGACAGAACCTCAAGACTGAATGAAGGCCTCAAAACTGCATGAAATAATGGACTCCGACTCCGTTGCATTATGGGGAATCTTTGGGACAACACTCTAGAGACATTTAAAAAGAAAAAAAAAAGAAAAAAAGAAAAAAGGGATCCTGTTCTCAGGCAAAGGGTTTTCAAGATACATCCCTTAATAATTGATTATCTTTATTTTAAATGGCGAGGAGTGTATATAAAAGTGCCCCCCCCAAAGGTAAGCACACCTTTTTCTTGGTTCAGTCCTTTTCTTTGTTTATAATCATTGTCAAAGGAAACAGTGGTAGAGGGGTTTTTACAGTGCTGGTGGGGGGGGGGGGGGGGGGGGTTTATAAACAAATGCAGGAGTGTACAGTAAAGTATGTAGCACAAGGACCATGGAGATGTGGCGTCCCTGTGGCAGAACATTGGTTGGAGCTTGATGTAGGGATGGAGCTACATCCATGTTTAGGTGGGAATGATGCCGTCGCTGTTCTGAATTCCTTGCCTCAGCTCCAGTTCTTCCAGCTTCTTCCACAAGTCCTCCCGCTCCTTCTCCTTCTTCTTTTCCCTAAGACATGGGAACAAAGGAACCTCAGAGACGTCTTAATGCAGGTGATTTTACAGAGTTCCACTAAACAAAACGCTATAGGCATTTTACCTCTGACGTTCTGATTTGTAAGTTGCAGCAAGCTCATCAAACAGTGCACTGTTCATCTCCATGAATGCTTTTAGCACATTGTAGATTAAAGCAGATATCGCTCTGGTAATGAGAGGATCAAAAAAAGAAAAAAGAAAAAAAAAATGGAATATGTGAAAAGAGAGCAGAGTTAAAATAAATGCTCAGTACAGGGTAAATACCATGAACAAATATTACACTGAATTAACAAACAGCATTGTTCTTTTTGCACCTAGAATGCACACTGGATGTAACACGATCAACACGTACATGTAGTATATGGAACTTTCTGTCCAATCCACACTGCTTTCCACAAGCACTACCAGAGGGAATAGAGCAATGACACCATTTGATTTCATCAAGAAAACTAATGACCACCTCAGCTGAACATGAGCGCTGGGGACATGGTGGTTCAGCCAGCTATTAATTATAATTACAACACACCCACAACACAAGTGGGAGTATAAACATACAGAATATTTGTCGGATAACAATACTAACATGGCTAACTAGAATAGACACAAACAGGTTAGTGCAATTAAAGGTTTTAAAGATTATGATTTTTTTTATATATATGCTATAGTTTACAGCATACAGAAAGATTTCTATGGATTTTGTGCCCTACTCACATGGCATGTAGAAAAAAGGCTAACAAATTGAACTCATTAGGTAGTTGGTTTGGATTGAAAGGTTAAACTAGAAGTGCATTTGTTCCATGAGACATGAGTCAATGTATCGGAAACGCTCTGTTAGTTAGTCTAAACTTAATATATTTAAGTTGTGTCTCCTGAATATCCAGCCGTCGATGAACGGTGGGCCGAGACCCAATTCGGAGTATACTTACGGATTCCAGTGCTCTTTGGAGATCCTGTAGAGACTGGCGAACATGATGGGTAGGATGACACTGGAGTTCTCCTCGATCAGACTCATGATGTACTCGTTGTTCCAGTAATACAGGGCTCGCTCGGCCACCTGCCACGAAGAAGCAAAGGCAGACAATTACTTCCTTTATTAAAACTGCAGTGATTTTGTGTAGTTAGAAGGAGCTTGGCTAAATGATATATACTAAAATGTATGGGTGTGTGTATGGGTATAAAATGCAGACCTGAAAATGAGGACTGGAGACACATCTGGAAATCTGCTTGAACAGAGGCTCCTGGACCTTGACAAACTGTGTGGGCTCAATCACATCTAGGATCTCCTCCAGCTCACCGAGGAACATAACCTAAGAACATAACGCTAAGAGTGTCGTAAAACAGCGCAAGCATCTTCCATCACAGGGCAAAAAACAACCCAGCTAATTGCACAAACTTCTAGCTACTCAGGGCAGACACAGCAAGAGCACACTGGGCCTTTCTCATGTTTTGCTCGTATTTAAGAGCTCAGTGCACAACTCTTTATGGTCAGTTTTTTCAACATAGAACCTAGAATTGCAGTTCCAAACCGATACTGGTATTATACAAGAGAAAATCTCTTAAGAGTACTCAAACTCCTGTTAAATGCTAAAAATATATTGATATTCCCAATTCATTAAGCAAGAGACATTTTTACCTCTTTCTGACTGCAGGTTTTCGGCCAGAACTTTAACAAGCCTCTTATCACCTGAAAAGTTCCAAATCAGATGAGACACAGAGGAAAAAAAAACTATCGAAAGGGAACGAGAAGAGCTGTGAGCAGGACGTCACTTACAGGTTCAGTAAGCGTAGGATCTTTCTCTAGGAATTGCACAATACAGTAGGCCAGCTGCAAGAGACAGAAATGTTGATAAGTGTGTGTGGCTTGACAACGGCAGCAGGGGAAAATTCGTACAGCCCTCCTCACGCCGCTCATTGTTCTCCCTCAAGGGAATCTATCGACAGTGCACTCATTTACTTAAGGTGTCCTCAATTTTACCCCTTTTGATGAAATCTACTCAGATGCATGAACCGAATAAACGCTAAAATAACAAAATCAACAATACTTGGTAGAAATGCGTTTTGAGATTGACATTCTTTCCTGCCACATATGTCAGATCAGTAGCTTCAAGTGTCCTTCATTTTTCACAGTTTGGAAAAAAAAAAAAAAAAAAAAAAAAACCCTGTACAAGAGCCAAAGCAGGCACAGGGCCCAGAATACCTGTGCATGGAAGAGGGACAGACTTCTTGCTGAGTGCAGAGGCAGTAAAACTTTTACTAGGAACTGCTTATGTTCAGCTTTCAGAGGAAGTGCAAAACCATTGATGATACTAGGTAAAAAAATAAATAAATACATTTTTAAAAAGTAAGTATGAATCTCTTTACAAAATGACAGTGTATATTCTGCAGTAATATAAAAGACTAGACAGGCAAATACCTTCCCAAGATCTCCAACAGCTCAGCCACTCCATTGAAGTGCTCAGTTTCATACACAAACCTTCTCCCAAAAGAGGAGATGAGGAGAGGGGAGAAACATTCAAAAACAGACAATGTCAGCAATGAAATATTCCACATCATCTGAGCTGACTTGTTACTAAAAAAGTTAGTTAATTTCACCTTTCTTACCCTAGAAAAATGTTATTGATCTGTTTGCGGATGAAGGCCCTGAGACCGAGGAACTTGCCATAAATTCTGTGCAGGACAGTTTTCAGGCAGTCCCTCTCACGAGGGTCCTCACTGTCAAACAGCTCCAGTAGCTGAGAACAAACAGAGCCAGGGTAAGACGGATGCACTTGGTCAACAGGCAGGTTTATTTTGCAGCGCACACGCACACACGCGCACACAGAACTAACAATACATGTTCATAGCCTTGGGAACACTGAACACAAATATATTGTATATTTATAATATTATAAATATATTCAGATCTTTTAGCGCCAAACAAAATGAACCAAGATACATTTCCATAATACACACCTGCAGCACAAATTTCTGGTCAATGTATTTTTTGGCAATGCTAGGCTGAAATTCCTGACTCTCCAAGAAGCGAATGAAGAACTCATAGACAAGCTAGAGACACAGACAAACATTGGATAACATTTTCAGCCAAGGATAAACCTTTGGATACCATAATTTGACAAACAGCACAAGATGACCAGGGACAGTATGACATCTGGTTGTAGTGAATTAAGTGGAAAAATAGTGCGATGTTGCCCTTGGTACTACCTGCAAGTGGGGCCATGAGGCTTCCAACGTAGGCTCGTCCTCCTCTGGGTCAAACTCATTACTGTCACTGGGAGGAAGTGTCCGGAATATGTTACAGGACACCTAATGGGAGGGTGGGAGCGAGAGAGAGAGAGCGAGAGAGAGAGAGAGAGAACCTAAGGGCTGAGGCAGTGACATATCTTAATGACAACCATGTTTATGACCACTGAATGCCAAGTGAAGACAATAGCAATTGATCAACCTGACTGTTGCACCAACCATTTTGACAACCTCTGGATATGTTTGTTCAGTGAGGTAACCTCGGCTAACTGTGACATAGTCCACCAGCTCATTCAAAGTAGAGCGCTTGTACTCCTTCATCTTGAGGTCAGACAGTGTGTCCATGAAGTCAAACAGAGTGCAGCACTGCTGCAACTTCTTTAGAAACAACTCTGGCTGCTCTTGGGCAGACACATCTAGAGGGAGAGAGTGTGTGAGACAAAACAAGCAGGAAACACAAAACTATGCACTTTGCATCTCTGTGCATGCACATTATAGGGTTTTACAGAATCCGCATCTTTTTCCCCTTTGATGTGTTTGACGTGAAACCCACTTCCCGACCACTAAAAATGCTGCCCCTGCATCAGTTTTCATTCGTCTTTTCTATGAACCAAAACTAAACAGAAACAAAGACGGGTGCCTCAAAACAACGGGAATGGATGCAAACTCTTCGTTCTCCAAATTATACTATAGCGCCAAAAGTATGTGAACACCTGACCATCACAACCAGATGTGCTTGCTGAACATCCCATTCTAAAACCATAGGTCATTAATATGGAGTTTAATCCCCCTGTTGCAACCATGATAGACTCCACTCTTCTGGGAAGTCTTTCCACTGGATTTTGGAGTAACCCTGGTCGTAGGGATTTCTGCCCATTCAGCCACAAGGGCATTAGTGAGATTAGGCACTGATGACATTGGCAAACCATGCCTTCCTGGACCTCACTTTGCGCTCAGACGCATTGTCATGAGGGAAGAGTTATGGTTGATGGAAATCCTTAACGCTAAAGTCATTCTAATTGTTTTTGGAACAGTTACGAAGGCCCACAGTCGGATGTCAACATACTTTTGGCCACAGTATATACTCCAAATGACTCCCATGCAGTCTTGGTGAATGGCTGATATCTAAATGTGGTGGGTTTGATACCTTTCAGTAGTGGCAACTGCACTAGTTCGATGGGTTTGTCCTGAGATCTGAACTGAGACGAGCTCTGCGCTCGCTTCTGCTTAGCTTTCCGGACAGACTTCCTCGAGAAGCCGTCCACCTTGTCTACGGAGGGGGGTGCGGTGGCTGCTGAAGACATAGCCCTGAAACAGAAGAGGAAAGAAGGTATTAAGTATTAACAGTTTCTTTTTTTTATTATCTGTACAGAGTTATCAGAAATACCTTCTGACAAAAAAAAGCTTAGCAGTGGTTTCGACCGTTTCTGCCACAACAAAGACACAAAGAATAACTGAGATAACAACTTTACAAACATCCAGGTACTCGCAGAGGAGTACGAGACCAGGCAAGCCTACTTTTTGCTGGACCACAGTCTGCCATCAGATTGAAGCATTCACATCACCATAGCAACCAGAGCAAAAACAATGAATCTTAAGAAGCATTACAGGCAAGTTTTTTTAATTGTCACTTTGTAATCTTACTTTGTATTAAAGTAGAATGGAATAATAGGCATAAACCTGCTTTGATGCTGCGCTACACCACAAATAAATTATGTAAATAAACAACATCCAGTGGCGTGAAAAAGTATAGGAAATTTAGCCAGCAGAAGTGTTTATTTTTATTGCCTGCCTTTTTTTTTTTTTTACATCTATAGAAAAGTTCAGAATTTTGCCATGTGAAGTGTTTTGAACCATCAAGCTGCAACACCAAAGCATACATGAGCCATAAATTCCAAGAACACTTCAAATTAAGAAGAATGACGACAAATTGTTGCTAGCTCTGTCAAAAAATGTTATTAAACATGACCGAGCTCTCTCAGTATTTCCTCCACAAGTGGCTGGACTGTAAAGCACTGTTATGACTCTGCTTGGTGGTATGTATTGTGTCAGAGCGAGCTTGCTCCTTTCTAGCGCTGCCTTCCAACAAGCCCTGAAACGGAGTGCTGTTGTTTCTGTGGATAACAGCATACGACAAAACGCCACACGTGGCTGCCATACACAGGTCAGCGAGATACAACACCCAGGGCAGGTTAAGGTTAAGGGTGATGTGATCAGTCTGGTAAAGCTGAGCAGATGAAGGACGGATGAGGTCTTCGAGCGCTGGTCTTCCCTCTGACTGTCAGCACTTACATAACAGCTCAGTACACATCCTCACAGGCCTGATGGGGATTAAAGAGGGCTAGCCTGACAGGAAGTTTTCATCCTTTAGCTCATTCCTCACAGTCACAGACACAAGAAGAGGAGGAAGGAACTCCTCACTGCCACATGCTTCACACACACACATGCTGCGAAAGATCCAAAGCTCTGTGCCAAGGACATGCTTTTAATAGGAGACCTGACCCTCAACCAAACTGAAAATGTTCACGACCAAGGTTAACAGACTGCCCGCGCTGCACCCGACTACACTTTACTGTAGGTTCATCGTCATGCACATTACATTACCTTAAATTCTTACACTGGGTGTTGGCAATGAGGGCAAGAACCACCACTTACAGCAATAGTAGGATAAAAGCGATATCGAATTAGAGCCACATATTCGACTGATCCTCCTGTCTAGGAAATATTAAACTCTTTAGTAGCCTAATGAGGGCTGGAGAAAACCGAAAGTAAACCGTTTCAATGTAGAACCGCAAGGAGAAACAATATAATCCTGCATTCAGGCCATGCAGTAAAACGTCGACAGATCAAGCAACAGCAGCAGTTTTTATCTCCATGTCCAGCTATTTCAAAAATGTTTCACAATATGACAGAGGAAAAGAGGCTGTACATGAAAAATTCACATTTAAGTTCACATGTCCTGAAGTTTGTATGCTACAGTTTTTTCCTCCCCCCAAAAAATAAACCCCCCAGTAATTAGGTTTCTAAAGCATCATGCGTTACATTCACGCCGGTTAGCTTGAGAGTCTGATATTAAACAGTGATTCTAAAACTGAGAAACTTTCCTTCTGCGAAATGTCATGAGTGAGAAGTCGTATCTAATAATTTAAAAAACAATAAAAAATAAAAAATCAGCAGGAATAAATCCATTATCAAGCCATTCCCTTTACAATCAGGCCAGTAACAACCTCCAAGTTCCAGTTCTGCGTTCAGGTTATTCCTTTATGGGTCCTACACTGCACATTTCCTATGAGTGTAATTGCTAAAGGACAATAGTACAGCATGAAAGCAGCCATAAAACATGGACTTTGACGAGTAAACACAAGCTCAAGAAGGGACGTTTCACCGTCTCAGAGGAATTATCAACATCTGTAATACTGTCCCGGCAACGGAGACACTCGCGAATAAACAAACTCCTGCTGGAAAATATAAAATGGCATTTGGTCAAATCTATAGAGTGGTGGCTACGACAGAATTCAAGCACGACACTTTGCATTATGAAATACGAAAGCCGTGTGGATTTCAAGACTACAGACAGAGCTCCAGTATTAGATACAGGAGTCTGGGGTTCTGTTTGTGAAAGCAGGAAAGCACAGAACGGTCCAAAACACGCCCCAGACTGACATCAATCAAAGACGTTCGAGATGAGACTGGCAGACGGACTGATCATGTTAGTTTTGTACCAAATGTGTTAAATACTGCAAAAATCACATTAAACCCAAACCGAGCAGTAATATCCAGTTGTACACTCACTCCAGCTACATTACAGTACATCTCATCCAAAAGGCCGCAATATATATCTTCACTAACAAGTTTTTACTATGGTTCATCTTGGCTGCTTCATGAACAGCTACGTAACTAGATAACACATGAACCAAAATACCAAACCATAGTTAACAGTTCGATAACCTTTAAAACTTTATATTACGTAAAAAACGGATATGATTATTCATTATGCAAACACATGACGCAGATAATACGGACAGTGCATTAAGGTTTGGTAACATTGAATAGTAAACATATTTGGGATCAAGATTTTATTGTAATGCAGTTAATATGTCAAGGCGATAACGGAGGAGCAAGAGCGCAGTTTTGCCGACAATCCACATGAACTTGCAAGAAAATGTCTGTTAATGAAGCACAAACCTGTCCTCATTTTCCCTTATATTGCGTTAGTTTTCTATCAAATGTACAGATAACAGCAGGATTTACACTGGTGGTCCGGGACAGAACAGTCATTTAAACTCCTGTATGCTTAACGTTGTTCTCAGGCCTTCAGTGGATGCTTTGGAGCTGGTAGTGCGGTCATTCAGGCCCTGCGCATATGTATAAGGATATCTGTGAAAATGTAAAGCCATGTTTTTCCTCCGTGCTTCGGGCTCCTGTCAATAAGAAAACAGCCTTGTGATCAAGTTGCTTAATTTGTCACATGACCAGAAGTACAATGAAATAGTTCCTTGCATGTCATTACACAAAGCTACCTATAACGCAGCCATATTCACAGCTACAGACAGAATGAGCAGTATTGCTACCTCATTGGCCCGTGTGCTCACATGATAAGGAACAAATCATTTTTATGATTGCATGTAAAAGTGGTGATTTTTATTTTTTATTTTATTTTTTTTTTTAAATGGTGAGGTTTTACTTTTTTTTTGGAAATCTACATTTTCCAAAAATATCCACGTGTGGACGGTTCCTCAGATTTCCGCTCTGACCTGCCGTCATCTGAACTGTCAATGCCATTAAGGCCCGTGTGCGCCGAATGCTTTTCTTGCACTGTTTTCTACACAAATCCTATGAAGTTCAGCGTTGACGGCACTCAGCGTTCTTGCTGCAAAAACTTCCTCAGCGATCAGCATTTTTTCTCGCCGCGCTGTCAGTTGAAAACAGTTCAACTTTTTGAAACAACCCAGTTATTTATGATGTAACATTGAAGGGCTACCATGATCAATAATTGAAATCAGCGTGATTTCTCTCGATTGTTTTAGCTAACCTTTCTAAAGTAAATAGAGACTTTGCGTTCACAACTAAGGAACACGGAAGTGCAAGATGATGGTTTTTTATAACCTAGCAACAATAAGCACTCGAGAAAAGCGTGCTGAAAGTGAGGTCACGGGCTCAGCCTGCGCATCTGACGGACACAGACTCCTAATGTTGTAAACCTAAATACAAATATTAAGCAGCAGCTAAATATAAAACAGAATGAAATCACACAGACAGTGTGATATCTGCAGCTGAGCACTTGCTCCATTCCCAACATGTTGTGTGGATTAGCACGGTTTGCTGAGTGGCTGTAGCTAAGGAGCAGAGGACTTGTCTGTCTAAATTGCAGTCACCCAACTCGCATGTAATATATGTTTTCAATCTAATTAACATATTCATATATATCAATCAAACTAATTCCAGAAACACAAACATTAGGAAGCATTTTATTATAATGCTCATCATATTATAATTTTGTCAAAATATTATATTTACATTATTTATATTACATTATAAGTATTTTGACAAAATATTTTGTCCTGACAACTTAATAAATTCATATTAATAAAATGAACTTCACGCATTTCCACCAAGTACGTTTGATTTGGACTAAAAGATATTTCATGGAACTGGCAGAGCAGCGAGAAAACAGTACAAGCTCCTCCTCTAAAATACAGGAAGTCGTCACGTTACACCACACTGCCGGCCTCAAAACAGAACCTGTGTTTTCATGCGAGTATAATTTTGACTTGTAATCATTGCTTAGTGGGAACGTGAGAAACAGTGGAAGCAGGATGTAGTTTCCGAGCAGCTTTTTGTAGTTTGTGGGTTTTCTAACTATCACATTCGTGGTCCTATTGGCTGATTTCAAGTTCAAGTGGCTTTTATTGGCAGTTCAACCATATACAGGTGATACAGTACATAGTGAAATGAGTCAATGTTTCTCCAGGACCAAGGTGCTACATACAAAAGACAACACAGAAGTACAAAAGTGCACGTGTGAAACATAAGACAACAAAGTGCAGGTGTGCAAACATGCAAACATCACAAGACAAGACACTGCAGCGCTAATCCAAATCGAATGTGCAGAAATTGTAGAGGTAGATGAATGTGTGTGTGTGTGTGTGTGTGTGTGTGTGTGTGTGTGTGTGTGTGTGTGTGTGTGTGTGTGAGAGAGAGAGAGTGTGTGTGTGAGAGAGTGTGTGTGAGTCCAGTCCCTGAGTGTTCAGGAGTCTGATGGCTTGGGGGAAGAAACTGTTACGCAGTATGGCAGTGAGGGCCCGAATGCTACGATACCTCTTGCCAGATGAAGGCAGGAGGGTGAAGAGTGTGTGAGGGGTGTGTGGGACCTTCCACAATGCTGGTGGCTTTGCGGATGCAACGCGTGTGGTGACCTTTCAGAAAACATTCTCGATCAGAAAACATTCTCTCGTGCTACTCTGGGCAAAACGTCAGTAATTTGCATGAAAACTTGCTGGGATAAAAAAAAAAAAAAAATGACTGACTAGTCTAAAGCCCTGTTCAGACTGGATTAGTTTATCAGGTGGACAACTGCAATACTTTCACACATCTCCTCAATGATAAAACGCTTGCACACGGACAATGAAATTGCACGGGAGGAGCAAGTTTCCAGCAGGCAGTCTTTCGCATGAGCCTGGATCTTTACAGATGTTCACACAGTCAGTTCCTTAAATATCCAATGTTTTAGGCTGACTAATATATAACTGGAAAGATTAGCGGTTTGACTAAAAGCAAATCCTTCACAGTATTCATTTATTAACATTCGACATTTAAAAGACGCGGCAGTGAAACAGCTAGTCGTCATAAAAAGAAAACTAAATGTTGATGATTTGAATCATATGTGAATATAAAGTAATGTATTAACAGCTCCTTCAAACTGTCTGAGGGATCTCACTTTTCTTCATGATTTTATTTTTTTTTCTTCTCCTGAAAATGCTTCCCCAGGTATGCAGTGTAGGTCTGGGTGGTAAAACCTCGACAAGTACATGGTCAAGAGCCCGTTTCTAAAGCATCCGTGTGTCATCTCATTAACATCCGGAAGAGGTCATGAGTCGGGAAGTGTTTAATATCTGGAAGAGGGACGGTGAATCCGGATGGCACTAAAATGGTCAGGAGACCTGTAACGGCCTGTAACGTTCTCAGAAGATGGAGAACTGACACTGAATGACCGGGGGCAATAAAATCACAAAGGCAGGAAATTAGCCCAGGTCCCGGTGACAGTTTAATCCTGTTTGAATAGGGCTTATGAGACAGATATTTATACTTTTCCATCCAGGCGTATTTAAAAGAATTTACCAGTGAAATGCAGGAAAAACGTCAAAAACCTTGTGTTTGTCTTGTTTGACGAACACTTGATAATATTCTCATGCTGTAACAAATAATCTGATAAAGATCGATAATGTTGTATTAGTTATTTCATTAAGCACGGATAAGTGTTCTGCAATAGCGCTAGCTGACTGAACAAATATTTTGAAATAAATATTTTTGGTATTCAAGATGTAAATAATCCAAAAGACTACTCACCAAAAAAAATAAAAAAAAAAACTGATTAATCGACAATCAATATAATTATTAGGTCACGGCAATAAAAATCACACGTTAGCCGATATCAAGTTTACATTTGTGATCACATTAATATGGTAGAAAGAAATTGTCGAAAAGTGCATGGACAGGCTGAGTGGATTAACAGTGATGAAAAATTGTTCGTAGGTGACCGACAGTGAAAACAAAAACAAACTCTTACCCGAGTGGGAATACGCACATCAGCTGCAGACAAATTACTAGTATGGTGTCACAATAAAAAAATAATAATAATATGCAGACAGTTCAGCATAATCATTCAGTGAACTTCTCAGAACTTCATATAAGTGTCATGGCATTAAAATACTACAATCACAATTTTAGTTTGTGAAAGATGCGAAGTTTGGTTACGCCGTTCTGACGCCAAACGACTTCTCGAACGATTTCCGTGTCGCACATAATTTTCCAATGTCGGAATAAAATCATGAGTGTTTTGCTAGAATTGTTGCTCGTTCCGTCATCTCCATGGTCTGGTGTAAGGTGGTCAGGTCAGCGGTCTTAAGTCAGTCTTTTTTCTCGTCCTGATGTTCTGATGATCATAAGTTTTTAAGTCTTGCCTCATGCAAATAGTGACATGGAAACGTCAACAACCGATAGGCGAGCTCTCCACAGCACCAAACAGGAAGCAGCAAAGTGTGTACGGGAACCTCTCGGCAGGTAGACATGCTGTACACTTTGGAATGGACGGATCTCGTCACAACATTGAAATGAATGTAAAACTTCTATAAAAACTTTTAGTGAAACCGTACAACTCACGTGACAGGCTAGAACACACGATGCTCCAAGTCGACAGATGTAAGGAACGACGTCCGTGCACTACGTTTCGGAGTGTCTCGTGACTATTTTGTACTGCACTGTATAGTTAATTTAGTAATTTACAGTTGAGAATTCAAACAGCACTACAAAATGGCTATATTGGACTAAACGGTGGGCGAGCGGATGCTCCGAACACACCAACACAGATGTGAAATAATGGATGATGGGACTTAATGACGGGAAATAACCTTAAACATAGCAATACAATTGCAGTCCTGATCATAGTGACCCTATTCAAGCTCCCCAGTCTTTGCAAAATCATAGTACATGACTACAAACCCTTAGATTGCCATTAGATGCACGAGGCTGTCAGTCTTTAGTCTTTTAAAAGTCTTTTCCAAGTCTAGTGCACGGTCAGCATTATTTGTTCCCAACTCTGCTTTGAATAAACCACTTTCCTTTCTATTCCCTTACCATTTGCAGATTTCATGACTGATACAATGTTTACAATCCCACTATACAATAAGTGTAATGATTAAAACTTCAGTTGAAATCATTCCATTCTCTATTTCACTTCATACCTGTGGGGGAAAACAGTGTTACACCAGGTAAGACTAGGACTTTCCTCAACAGGCCCTTGAAGTGCACCAGATCAGATGAGGAACAGCACAGCATACGCAAGCACTTTCCTGAACTGAAATGTTCATTCATGTTCAAGCATTGGAGTACACAGACTGAAATCTGAGCTCCACTTTTAATAATAATTCACACATGTACATGATAGACGTACATGTTAATTCGGACACTTAAAAAAATATATATAATAATAATAATACCAAAGCACTGGGTTTGAGAAAAGCATTGCTAATTCACTTGCTTTAGGAATTACTTCAAGTCCTTCTGTGCAACATGTAAGGTGACATGCAAATCCCAGCCCCATGCAATGCACATTGCACCATGAGTCTCTGTTCACAAGTCCTTCAGTTTTGATAAAACACTAAGACTGAACACTGGCGGTGATGTTGGACAGTGTAACAGGTCTGTACAGTCTATGGCCAGCCTGCTGGCTTCAGAATGACACCTGATTGAGAGTTTTGATTAGAAACCTGCCTATCACCTTTTCAACCTTAAGCACAAAGAGCTTTAAAAGGTGTATATTTACCTCAAACCGTCAGCTTTCCAATCCTGCTGGCTAGATACCCGAAACGTGTTAAGGGTGGTGTAGCTAGCGCTGCTGCAAGTGCCTGCTAGCTTTACCTTACAGGACTAGCACGCGATTAAATCCAAACTCCAGCTAGAATATCCAGAGAGCTGAAACGCAGTGACCCTCGTGCAGGTATTGTGATTAATGCAAAGCGCAGAAGAGCTCGTGTTTGGGCTAAGAGACCAGCTAGCTACCAGCCCACCCGAGCGTGTCTCAGCATAGCTAGCGAGCAGGCTAGCCGCTTGTATAAGCTAATCCCTCCGCTACCGTCCCAGCCAGGCTGCGGGAAGCGACATTCGGCAGCGGTGCCCAAGAGCGAGTTAACGTCAGCGGAATAAAGTAACCGGCTACATCTCCCAGTATTCTAACGTTAACGCCAGGATACGCTTCTAATAATAATTATTATTATTATTAACGGTAACAATTTTTTTCTTCGATACACCTCTCTGTTTATAAACCCAAACGCTAACAAGCTACCGTCCGAAGTTTTTTTTTTTTTTTTTTTTTTTTTTTTTTTTTTTTTTTTTTTTAATAAAGTGAGTACCTAACGATTGGTTAGTGTGGAAATTCGAAGCGCGGTGGTTGGTCTAAATAACTGCCAATCTTTTTGTGCCCGGTGTAGACACGCCCCCAAAGGTAAAACATCGATGACGTAGAACAGTTGTCAAGTTAGGTTGAGTGCGTGTATCTAAACGAAGCACAGCGGAGCAGAAATGCCCGGATGCTGAGGAATGTCACAGATCCGCGCTGTTACTGAGGAAGACGGTCAAATATTTACCAAGTCGTTGAAAACCATAACAATTATTTTGAACTATTACTGATGCTTACGATGTAATGCGGAGGGTTTTTTATCCCCCTTTGAGCACGAAATTCTTGAACACAGGGTTACATAACATCCTTTACACGCATCAGTGAACCTTTCACTTTGGTCCTGTCTCTAAGTAATGTCTTTCCACTGACTTACAGTTTGATTAGTTTCATGGGAGGACGTAAATATATTCATAACTAAAACAGAACAATATAATTATCACAGTCTGGTTTTATAAACACTGAGTGGCAATGCAAGTGGCTTTAAGGAATGTGGAAGAAATATAATTCCACATCTATATCTGATGGCAGCTCAGATGGATATCCTGTACAATTTCAAGCAATCATTTGTGATATATATATTGTATTTGAATATTGATGAAGAAATTCTCATGAAGTAAGCAGCTTCAATTTCAAGAGTGGAATGTAAGAATAGAATGATTAGTGAAAAGAAAAACTATTTCTCATCACCACAAGATGGCGTTATTATTATTATTATTATTATTATTATTATTATTATTATTATTATTATCATCATCATCATCATGTTACTACTACTACTACTACTACTACTACTACTACTACTATTATTATTATTATTGTTGTTGTTGTTGTTGTCCAAACCATTTTAGAAATTTGT
This sequence comes from Notoglanidium macrostoma, assembly GCA_030068235.1. Lineage (NCBI taxonomy): Eukaryota > Metazoa > Chordata > Actinopteri > Siluriformes > Auchenoglanididae > Notoglanidium > Notoglanidium macrostoma. The sequence continues at coordinate 4,999,170 of JAQQZR010000020.1, forward strand.
GGACACCTGACCATCACACCCATATAGGAGCTTGTTGAACATCCCATTCTAGATTCAGTCCCTTTTCTGTTGTAATAAGCCCCACTCTCCTGGGAAGGATTTCCACTAGAGTTTGGAGTGTGGCTGCAGGGATTTGTGCTCATTCAGCCACAAGAGCATTAGTGAGGTCAGGCACTGATGTTGGGTGAGGAGTCGTGCAGCGCAGTCAGCGTTTCATGTCTTCATGGACCGTGCTGTGTGCACAGGGGTAACTGTCATGCTTGAACACGTTTGGGTCTCTTAGTTCCAGTGAAGGGAAATCTTAATGCTACAACATACTGCCTATTCAGGGATAAAAACCTCTTTTAATATGTGTTCCTTTAGGTCAGTGGTCACCAACCCTGTTCCAGGAGATCTACCTTCTTGCAGAGTTTGGAAATGGAAGTCTTGGAAGTCTTCAGGGAGGTAGAGCTCCAGGAACAGGGTTGGTGAACACAGCTTTAGGAGGTATCCAAAAAAACACCAACCATACCTGTCTATGCCGATTCTTACAAATTCCACACACATACCCAATCCCATCGTTGTGGATAACGAGTTAGGTATCGTGATAGCTCATACGCGCAGGAGTTAAGTTGAAGAAACAAGAAGGGTGTTTGAGCTGCTTCACAGCTGCTCCTTCACATGAAGACCAGCTTTCCTCCAAATTGGGCGATATTAAGATGTAGAGTTGATTAATTAGTGACAGGATGCATATACAGTGCTTAGAAGGACAACTTTAAATGGACACATTTTTAACAGTGGAAAATAGGTCCTATCTATTCTGTGGGAAAATAATTTGTGCAAATTTATTTACTAGTTAACTCACATAATTTAAATGAAGTCTTATGTCACATCAAAAAATCATTCCAAACACTACTATCGCTCATAGTTCATCAGCATATTAAAATGACATGCGATGGTATACTAAATATAGCAGAAAATTACATTGTGTGTATTTTATCAGTGATCAAGTAAATGTATTACTTTTTAAAGTTTTAATTCATGCTAGCTTGGGCTAATTAGCCAAAATAAAGAAAAGCTTCTTTGCTTCAAACCTGGTCACACCACACATTTACCACTGAAATGGTACACAGTAATATACACCCAGAAATACACATATAGATGTTCAAATACTATATTTATTGAGGTTTTGTCTACATATTCATATCAGTGACTTGTGCATCTAATGACAGCTTTTTATGCAAACTACACATTTTCAGGGGGGTTTTGGGAAGGGGGAGGGAGGAGGTATTTTTTCCAGGCATTACAACATTATCTCTTAACCACCAAACACTGGTTATGGCTTCTGAATAGCGCAAGCACGTGGTTTTGTAGTCCATCCATAAAACCTGAACTACAAACAGAGAAGAATGAGCAAATCAGTAGCATAAGGTCTGTGGTGTAAGGTGTGCTGTATACCAGATACTTGAATCTGTCTTACTAAAAACTCAACATAATCGCTTACCATTTCCATCACATATAAACAGACTGAGATAAAGAGTTTTCCACAACATAATGTAATTTATGCAGAGTAATACTTTAGGACAAATACTGACCACTTTGCATGAATACATCTCTGGAAATTCCACTTCCACTGTATTTTTCAGACAGATACACGATAAAATACACTATGTACAATACTTGTTTAGAGGTTGACCGATTATCAGAGCCGATATTCAGTATTGTTTCGATTATCGGAATTAGCACTTAAATTTGTGTCCTTGGCAATAAAGGTGTTTCTGTTATGTATACGCATATCTGATTACAAAAACGTATGTAGTCTGGCCCAATGTCCCAATCACAGAGTTACTGGGTTGCTTGAAATGAGGATGAGAAATCATGGGCAGCCAACCAACACTTCTGCAGTGTGTCCCACTCACAGCGCTGTTGGATTGGTAGAAATGTTGACCATGTGTCGAGTAAATTCTATCAAACATGTTTTTCGGTGTTTGTGAGAAACACAGGAATGAAGTAGCACCTGAAGTGATTTCCACAGTGGGATAAAAGGTAAGAACATGTCGAGGTTGAACACCGCAGTTTTTGTAATGTTTTAAAATTAAACATTATGTTTATTTAATGCAAGTTGTGAGAAAGAATTGCATTCTTGTACATTTTCTAACTACAAGCATCAAATTAATGAAAAATGAATATCGGCCCGAAATATCGCACATCAGTGTCGTAGATTACTGATAATCAAACATCGGTCGATCCCTAATACCATCAGATGGAGCAATGTAATGTCATTAAAATCGTTATGGACTACCAGGAACACATAATAATAAAACAAAAACAAAAAAAAAAACAGTACATCAAGACATTTTCAGTATAATTTCATTCAAGTAAGACACATGTCGTAGTTATTTAATCATTATCCACCAACAACCTTCTATTGCCCAACCAAAATCTCCAGTCTCTTCCAGATATACAGACATGCGGACTGTGTGTGTTACAGTGAAAGCCCGCTGTCTAGTAACACGCATTTCATGTGCCATGTACTTCTTTTAAGACATTGATTGCTTGTTTCAAGACACATGCATGTATCAAATCTCAAATCAAATATCATGAATAGAAATCAGACTTTATTTGATTAATATATTTAACACTTAGGGGAGACTGGATATGTTGAATTGGAATTGTATATTATCATAATTTCTCCTTCCATTGGCTGTTCAATTTTCGGATTAAATTACACCACATTTGATTCGAACATTTCACACACAAAATAGTTTAACACAGGAACTAGCCTTATGATACTGTATTCTGTCATCTGTATCAAGATAAAGTGTTAACATGTTATAATATGTTAATATACATACATAAAGTGATAAAATGTTATCCATGGAAACGACTCACACTGAAGTCCCCTCTCATCATCTGGGCTGGAGTCCAGAGATTTAGACTGGGCACGCATGAATTTATGCACACAGAATGAAGAAACAGGAAGTCACCTTCCTCTTATTGTCTCAACGCTTATTCATTTACCATGAAATGCAAAATAAACAAAACAAAAAGGAAAATTTAAGACACTCTGCACCATCAAATATGACCACATATACCTAGTCTGAAAACAGCGTTCTTCAGAGTCCAACTTTGCTTTGAGCTGCTCTGAAATGAAAAAACATGCTTCAGGACAAAGGATTAGGAGACAATGAAAGACCTAAAAAGGGAAAACCCTCAGGAGAGGGTTTGTGTATATACAAGTTTAACATGTGCTGGCAGAGGTTGTGAGTGGCTTGATTTGGTGGGAAAGGAGCCAATGTACTGTAGAACACAATGGTGCAGGATGGGTGTAGGTAGGAAGGCTGTGGAGGAGACGGGTGGAGATGAAACAAACAGGATCCTCACGTGACAAAGAAGAAACGCTCCTACATATTACGTTCTTTAGTTCTGAAGCATAAGCTTTTGTTCACCTTTGAGACACAGCCAGTGTAGGAAGCACAAATATGTCCCAGCTACACCACACCCATATAGATGCACCGTGTAGGCATACAGTTACTGACTGTGGCCCATCTGTTGCGCTGCACAATTTTAATATTTCACAACCAACCAATACGGCTCAGCAACAAATCTGTGGCATGGCCAAGTGCACGTCACATAAAGCTACCCAGTCAGAAGTTAATCATGTGACTCTGAGCAACTGTATTTGTCCAATCAATGGTCTATATAGTTTCTAGCTCCACCCATGTCCTGGCTTCACATGGTAGAAGAAAGGAAAGGTTCTTGCTTGTTGGTGGAAAAAATTACAATGTGGATGTTGCCATATTTTGGATTGCAACAAATGGGCTATAGTCAGTACAAAGCATAGCGATAAAGGGCGTACACACAGAAAGCAATTCACTCGTCACCCATCGCATTGTAAACACTGTTGGTCGCTAGTTGGCATTACAGGATCTGGTTGCCAAGGTATCCTTCTTGTATATTTATTGGTTTATTAGTCAATCAATGGTATCCATTGGTAGTCACCTAAATCGAGTCCCCTCAAAATTGAGATTAGTTTAACTGGGTACCCGACCACTTCATGTCGCCAATGGTTATTTCCCCTGTCATCACTACAAGATGCTGAATTTCAATGACAATCCATGGTCTCTGGTCACCACATCACTGCTAGTCTCTTCCTGTTTGTACTCCCCTTAAAGTAATTGGTCAGTAAAGTTATGGAGTAAACTGGTGATTTACTGGACAAGTTATTTTAACAGTCTCTAATGAATTTCTGTACACTTTAATTTCTTTACAGGATGATTAAACATCTCATCCTCTGATGTTGACCAAACTTCTACTTCTAGAGTTGTGCAAAAAAGCTACTTGGTGAAATATTTATCCTCTGTATTTATCCTGGCAAAATTCAATGACGCTTTGGTTTAATAAAGAAAGATTAAAAAAAATTTAAGGATAGAAACATTTAAAATTGATATCAATAAGTGAAAATTAAATCGGACAATAGGATGAAAAATAATAATAATAATAAAAAAAAAACATATTTACTTGAAAGAGATTAGTGGTTTCTTTGCCTTTAAATTCCATGTTGGTAGATAGCCTACTCCCAAAAAATGCTTTCAAGAAAACTGTTATTTGAGCCCAGAGCGTTCCCAGAGACTTAAAACTGATACCACATTACTAGCTTAGGCAGCAGCCCAACAGTTCCTTCATGACAGGTTCAGACAGAGGAAGAGCAGTGGCACCAGGAAGACACAGCAAAAGGCCACTGTTCCGTAAACCAGGAAGCGGTAAGTAATTTCCACACGAGGGTTCTGCCGCGCCTTGCGCACATCGTTAGAGGGTACGCCGAATAAATGGCAGGCCAGTGGAATGGCGATGGCCTTCATAATCGCACGCACAGCCAGCAGAACTGCCACACCGATCAGCAAGCGCAGGAGAGAGCGTCCCAGCAGTGCACTGGTAATGGAGGGCATCTTCAGGGGTAGCAAGGAGGCAGGCGGGTCGGGCTGCAGGTTGAGCTGATGGTTGAGGTGGCTTGCCAGAGCACCCCCTGTCCCGGTAGCCAGAGCCTGGGCAGTGTCACCTCGGGACGTACTCCACGAATCCAGAGAGAAGGCGAGCATGGCCAGGCCCACGTGCAGCAGCAGAATAAGTGCAGGAGCCGCACTGCTTGATAAGTAGAATTTGTCAATGTCATCCAGCACAGGGAGAAAGCCAGCCAGTATCAGCAAGCTGTACAGGAAACCTGTGATCAACTCCTGAAAGAGATGAGCACTGAACTGAATGGAAATGAATTTAACTACATAAACCATTATTAATATTATTATTTTTTACATAGATAGAACCTTGGTTTTCATCATGCTGTTTGTTCTCTAACAAACACTGGGGCTTCCAGGATATAACAATGGTGACTTTGTCTCAAATATTAGCCAGGTTAGACAGACTAGCTAACAGGTAGTAATTTATCACTGGTAAATAACTGAAACTGTTGCTGCTGTTGTTGTCATGTTTACTCTGTGTTAGTATATGTTTTACGACCAGTTCTCATTTATTAGTATTAGTATGACCATTGCTGTGAGATGGCTGTCCTTCCAAATCATTGAACATGAATGGCCACTGGATTAAGTCAATGTCACACTTCAACCTAAAAGCAGATCACCAAACATACAAAGAGCTTCCAACGGCCAGGCCAGGCAGGGTCTACTTCCTTTTCATTTCTACCTCCCTTGAACTCTCGTCATTTAAACAACATTTATGAGGTGTTCAAATACATGGGGTGCAGTCCACATATTTTTTCTACTTATAAGGCAACAGCTGGATATTTTGACCAGACCTCTGAACCTGCACAATATGATACTATTCGGTTTAGCAGCCTCCGGTCCATTTAGGATCAATTTTGTTCCGAGTCTGGGGTAGGTATTCTATTAACTCGCAAATGATGAGGACGTAGATTATTAGACTATTTTGTGTCATTTTATGTCATAGCTATGGACATTTTATGTCATAGCATCTTGCTTCAAGTTATGATTCTTACATCAAAGTAATGCCCTCCACTAAGAAGGTTAAGCCTGCTTGTCTGTCTGTCTCTGATTTCCATGAAACTTGGTGGGAGGGTGTAGCATGGGCCAAGGAAGAACCCAGTAAATTTTGGAGCAGACCCAAGTTAAACGACGGATCCACGAATTTAGTTTGTTTTGTTTTGTTTGCTAATGTTGCGAGATATGGCATCTGGCCTTGGCTGAAGTCTGCACTTCACAATGCCATACATCTTAAAATACAGTAGATGGCAGTTAAGTTCAATGGCCGTAAATCACAGCCAATGTAGAAATACAATGACTCCACTGGTAGTACATCAAAACATGTAAAGTGGTTGTGGGTACAGCTTTGCATAGTATAGAAGAGTTGACTTGTCCTTGGCGGAGGTCTGTGCTCTCCGAGTGGCCTTCAAGTTTGAATGGTTCCCTTTGAAATCGATTCATTGATTCAAGTCATTATACAGATACACCCATACTGACTTCCCTATCTACCATATAATGCAGCCATTTTCTAGTTTGCTGAATTTTCAATGGACAAATTATATTCCCTTCATATATAAAGATAAATAACAATTTTGTTAAATGAATACTAAAGCCAACAGGTACTTGGTGATGTAACAAGCAGGTAACAACATAAACAATAGATAGGAGTGTTGTATGAATCCGGTCCAGTTTTTCCCTTTAGCCCTCTATAGTGCTCTGTGAATAACAGTCTAACAGCAAATAGGGATTTAAACACCACTTATGTCAGAGCCTCAACACCAAGGAAGTGCGGTCTTGTGCCTCTTCGTTCTTACCCAATCAGACCTCCTTAACAACACTTTTACAAGATACACACAGAAATGAAGTGAAATCAGAAATCGCCCAATCAGCTGTTCTTACACCACTGCAAGCAATTTTCCAACCACAGAAAGAAAACTGCTGCAAAATACTTTTTAGGCAGGTTCTGAGATAGTAAATAAACCCAACTTCATCAGGCCTCATCTTTTATAATTCAGGCAAATATTTTATGAGCCTATGACTTTACAATCTAAGCTGGAAACAAGCATACACTATACCTCAGTCTGGATACTTCCTGAGAGGTAATTATGTGCCTGTCAAACTAGTTTCCTGTTTTCACTCTCACATAGCAATTTGGACTTCCTCAAGTTGGCCATTTCACCATTTCACATATCAGCGTTCTAGTGGCCCACTATATTAGGTAGGAGGGCTAAAAGCTGGAGCTCGACAATTAAACTATCAGGGTTGACCAATACATTATTTCCTGAGGTCTTACTGATTGATCCATTTTCCTTTTTGGTCATTTGTACTTTGATTAAACAATGTGTGCTCTCTCGACTTTTAGTTTGTCCACCAAACGCGTTTTTGGGGGGAAATGATAATAAGGTAAATAATACACCTCGTTCATGTTCATTACACCTGCGACCATTACACGACTGCTGATGCAATACACGTCATGGAAACGTCACAGAAAAAGGTTGAAAGATTACAGCCCATGTTAAGTTTGTATGTAATGCACGTGTCCCTTTGTGTTACCACCTGACAAGACTGTCACCAATGGCTGCGTGAGTCTACAGCGCTGGACTTGCTGGACTTAGCCCTTCATACCATTCGGTTTGTTTTTATTACAACCACTGGCAGTGCTGCTGAACCGTAAAGAAGAAACAAAATAATCCTCTTGAATGCATTTGTTAACCACTAACTCAAGAAAACTTATATTGTTTTGTTTTTTTTCCCTTTGAAAGACAGGGGATACAAACCACCACCTCACATCAAATTTCTGCTCATCACCTGTCTCCTTTCTTTTTCCAGTGACGTCAAGTAAAGCTGTGAGCTCCAGCAGGTCTGGCACTGTTCTGATGCTGTCAGGTGTGAAGTGCATGGCTCACCTGTCCTTCCCTGTTATCTGATCTGGAGTGATGTGTGTGCAAGGTTGGAAGCAGATTACAGGATGACTTTCAACATCTGACAAAGCAGGCCATCATGACCTGATGGCAATTAGCAGCAAGCACAAAAGTGTAGACGGCAGGAGAGCAATCAGCCAGAATCAGCTGACTAGGTGAGAAAATGAACTTCAATCCTTGCATTTTCTGTTATCACACTCACAACCAGGAACAGAAGTTATAGGACCATGTTATTTTATTTTTTTATCACTTAATGTGTAGAATAACTTAAAAGGGATGTATAAACACGCAGAGCACAAAATGCAACATAAAATGCTGCCCTAATAGACTGTAAGGTCCAGCAAAAATGTTTTATTTCATCATATCACTAATATTCATTCAAGGGTGCATTACTCTAAGAAATATTCCAGTGTATGTGAGATCACTTTAACATGATTCTCTGTACCGAGAAAAGGGAAGCCTGAAGGCACTTGTTTGAAAGCGAGATAAAACGAACGCTGTGTAAAATATTGAAAGCAAACAATGCTGCCTTATAAAGGAAAAGAATCCATCCTGAACGACTTGCATATCAGTATTTATACTCAACAGTATCTTCAGTGGTGCAAAAGAATTATTTTTTTATTTAAGTCCCAGAAGGCTATTTTGTTTTTTTCATGGTCCATTTTTACAATCACTAAACGCATCACAAATATTTACCCAAACATATTTAATGTAGGGCGGTTGCACTGTCAATGTGGTGGTTAGCACTGTCGCCTCACAGCAAGAAGGTCCTGGGTTCGATCCCCGGGTCACCCAGGGTGCCTTTCTGT
>JAQQZR010000020.1:5009559-5031409 GCA_030068235.1 Notoglanidium macrostoma
GGGTTTCCTCCGGGTGCTCCGGTTTCCTCCCACAGTCCAAAGACAAGCAGATTAGGTCAACTGGCTACTCTAAATTGTCCATAGGTATGAATGCGAGCGTGTGTGGCTGTTTGTCTGTGTTGGCCCTGTGGTGGACTGGCGACCTGCCCAGTAACTACCAATCATTGTGCTTTTGTAAGCTAAGAATGAATCCTTTATATCTACAAAGCACGCGGGTCCACCTCTACGGAGCCGCCACGTTGCGCTGCTACAGTAGCGAGCACTAGACAGTTTCATAAGTGACAGAATGAATCTGGAAGGAAGTGTCGGAAGGATAACAAAGAAGAAGAAACAAGAGAATCATGTTTGTTGGTGCTGGCTAACGAGCTTGAGAACCCAAATTTTGAAATATGGATGATCATATGTATTATTTAGCACGGAAAAAGCAAGTGATTGTGAATGTATTTATTTAGAAGTACGCTACGCGCACCTGACGGCCACCGTATGTTTGGATACACGCTTGGAAAGGGGAAGGGTGTTCAAGTGGTGGCATCCTACATAGTGGACTTTGAAGTAGGCAAAGACTACACTGACACTGTACACATCTGTCAATTGGACTCAGATGAGCAAGCAAGTCATGTCAAAACTGCTAATGACCTGTCCATAGCCTAATTTTTATGCAGCGTACTTCAGAAGAACATGATTACACACTGGTATTCAATGTGAATGAACATGTTCCTTCCATTAGCATAACTAAAACCTTAAAAGTAAGAAGGTGAAAATTTTACTCCAGCTTATGCTCCTGAAATCAATCAATAGATACAAAAAGCAACCAAAGAAAAGAACATATTTAGTCTTTGTATTTATTTTTAAACACAGCAAAGAGAAAGCCAGATGATGACATGGGATAATGGTTAAAAAATGAAAAAGAAAAAAAAAAAGAAAAAAAAAAAGAAAAAAAAAAAAGCACAGAGTATCATTTTAGATCTGATACAGTGCGGCGTTGACCAAGTCTGAATCACTGATTCCACAGACAGCTAAAGTGCTGATTTTCAGCGGCTCCTCTGGGACAGCAAGCGTCCAATCAAAGAGGATCAGTGCAAGAGAACTGATAGAAATCCGCTAGCAGAACCAGCATCCTGTGATTAACAGAGCAGAGCAGAGCAGATGCTATGATGAGTCAGCCGCGATGACTCACTGATCTACGGCTTTAGCATCCATATCCATCCCATGGGGTCAGGACTGCGGAGGTGTACGAGATAACGGTTATGAGTCAGCTTTTGACTGCAGCTGCTTCTTGGTTAACTGTAAAATCACATGTTTACCGTAGCTGGGTCATTGCTGAAATGGATCATGCACTCAAAATCTGCTCGATTGCAGAATGCAATGGAGAAGCGATTGAGGGAGACAAGGAAAACAAACAAACAAAACAAATGGCACAAACTTTTATGAATGATTGATAACGATATTGCCCTTGAATCCAGGAGGGAAGATATTTTCCAAATGTCAAAGTCACTATGTACAAATATGAGGATAAAAATTGCATGTACATCCTGTGGCATATAAAAGTGAATCACTGATGAGGGTTTTACTCACCAAGACAGAATGCATTCCCATGTAGATTCTGCTTATGCATACCAGGAAACTCCAGCACATGGCCACGCTCAGTCCAAACAGGAAAGGGTACTGGAGAGGGGAGAAAGCATATTATATATGTTAAGCAACTATTTTCACTGTTCAGACTGACTGTTTACACTGCTTCAGCTGTCACATAAGTCATGTGCTACTGATCTTTACGGCTTTGATGGACCGCAGTGGTCGTAATTTGTGCCACAACACAACATGAAGCAGGAACAGCAGATTTGTACTTGTATTGTTTTCCCTTTGTTGCTTTATTAAGTATTACTACTATACAATTTTTAGGTTCTGCATCTATAAACACTGAAACGTTGACAGCTTTTGTTATGAATTGATCAGGTGAAAAATAATATGAAATTTACCCTGGGCAAAAATCATTTGAAGCAAAATTAGCAATAAAACTAGGAAATGGACACAAGTGTCTCTGAATGTCTCATCATTCCACCTGCAAGTCTCTGTGTCCTGGCTAGACTGACCTGAAGACTTTTTTTTAGTAGTCTTTTCAGGCATCAAGTATGCTGAGCGTGGCCTGTCCGGTGGTCGAAATAACAAAAATATCAAAATACTTTCTCTACGACACATAAATGAGCTGTACTCTTCATGTGGGAGGGATGGCACCCTCTCTCCCCTGTCAATCACGTCAACACTAGCTTATCGTGGGTGTCTGAGATCATATACATGGAAGAGGGTAGATAGCACTTTCCTCCAAGTGTGTTACGCTGCCCTGTGTCTGCCTCAATGGGAAAGAAAAAGGAATAGTAAATAATACAATTGTAAAGGTTCACTAAAAAAAAAATATCACCAGTTCATTTTTAAGAACATGTTAGAAAAAGGTATTAAATGCTGTGTAGTCTCAGAAAAATGTATTGTGATACGATATTTTATCATATTAGTTATATTGTCATATTTCTCAATCCTGTATAACTTTCACATGATAATACACAGCTTTATTTCCACTATAACGTAGCATAAAATGCAATGTAATTTGTTTTTACTTATTTAGTTATCCTAAATCTATCAACTAGTTTCTTCACTTCTCGCAAGAGGTTACATCATCTTACAAAGTAAAATATAGGTATCTCAGCTTCCTCAGCTCCTCTTAGACATAGGTTAGATTATGCTAGATTTCTTATTTTTTATGTCCAATTCAAATCAGCTTTTTCTGCTGACGTTGTCCCAAATGCTAACAGTGCATATAGCTGATCAGTGTAAGCTACACTTCCTGAATCTAACTGAGGACAAGGGTCATTCGAGAACTAATCATGACGATGTCAAAATAAATGAAAACCACCAACATTGCTGTGCATTTCAGCAGGAAAATCCACCCCAGACTGGGTCTCCATGTTGTAGACAGGTGTACGCTTGTATTCTAATATCCTGCGGTACACATTTGTTCAGCAGTGCCGCTCCTTCCTTGCTTTAAACTCCACACGCACACGGCTTTGCATTCTGCTGTGCGCAAAGCAAATGTGTGCCGACCTGCCGGGAATGATTTGCACACAGGTTCAAGGGGGAAAAAAAACAAACAAAAGCGGTGTTATATCAGCTGATTCCTTTTTGAAACCTCTTTGTGTCTTCATGTTTAAGAATGCAAACACAGCTGACAAGAGACACAAAGAGGAGAGGGTCAAATACTGAGTCAGCTCCATTGTTTCGAGGGTTCTGCTATTGCTATTCTTATCTTCTTGTGAATGACAGGAGTCACCTCAATGTCAGGGACTTCATTCCTCTCTGTGGCTAAAAAACAAGAACAGCAGAAACATGAAATAAAGGCGGAACAGAACGTTTGGGTTTGTTTTGACCTCTCTATTGTTTTCTCTTTTAATGCAAGCTTGCACAAAGTTTGGATTATGTCTGAGGCCAGAGAATGAGCACTCCTAAGTGACGGATAATGAATGAATGAAATATTAAACAGACATTCAATAAAGCTTTCGCTGTGTCTCTGACATTTATGTATGTTATTTTTCTATATTACATCATCTATCAAATACAGAAGCTGGCAGGAGGGACGTCTAATTTTAGAGGAAAAATGATAATGGTTTATGTCTTTCCCTTCCAAGCTTGTAACCGAAAAGCCGTCCTTTAACTAAAACAAGCAAGATCGTTACAGCTTTTGGAAGAAAAAAATTCTAAACTAGTACCAGTTGGTATCAGCTTTCACCAGGTACAAACCTCATCTACCTGGAACCACTGGTACCAATGATCAGAAACATTATCAAGTATTTCCTTGCCACAATTGTGTTATCCTTTACCGAATGAACTTTAGAGCTCACACTATGTGTAGGACCTCAGTAAACCCCATTGCGTTTAGATTACCTAACAGATCAGAGGCCGTCCACTCTTATCACACAGCTGCTGTAGGCTTATCCTGTCTGAATAACAAATGCTGAAGACTCAAAAGACCCCACGATCAGGGAAGTTCATTAGTGGGTTTCATTTCGTTTTCTAGCACACAAAGCCTACATAAATGTAAATAAACCTAACACCTAGAAATCACAGATACAACAAAGGATCTCCGACCTGGAATGTGACAAAAACGTTTAGCTTCATTTCCATCAGTCTAAAAGAAATCGCAGAACCTGAAATACAGATTTCCAAAATTTCCAGTGGCATCTTGTTCAGGAAGACACTCTAGCCTGGTATGTGAAAAGCCATCACGGGGAAAGTGATCGAGAGTGATCTGTGTAAGGTTTTCTCTTGTGATGGTAAATCTGTGAGCATCTACAGCTCACGGTCAGTGCATTTGCAGGACATCAAACATGCAAGAGGTTCCTGGCAATGACGCCTGGGTAGCATCTGTAATCTGAGAGGTGCAGAATGCATTATCACATATCAAGGCATGAAAAGGTATGACATAACACCTGACAATCCCAAAACTATTGCTAAAACTACTGTATTCAACACAACTTTGTGTGCGTGTGTGTGTGTGTCCAAACTGAACACAACTTCTTCCTACAAATGAATCCCTACTGGACTACTGGAAAACCAGATGTCTTGAATGTACAAAATAAAAAGGTGTAAAAGATTAAAAACAGACTCTGTGATAAGACATCATTCATATCCATGCACCAAACATTGGGAGTTATTGCTAGAGGCTATATTTGATCAACGCTAAACATCTCTCTGCTGGCGTTCAGTACAACACAGAGCATTTTACTAGTGGTCCGTTCCATAGGTGTCTTTTAAAAAGTGACTTTCTCCATACAGCCCTTGTACTTCCACTTGAGAACATCAAAAACTCTGAATGGTCCAATAAACTATGGACCATCTAAAAGTCTGTAGACACTTGTATGTAGTTCTTCCCCACACTGTTGCCACCATGTTTGAAGCACACAGTTGTATGCAGATCTTTGTATGCTGTAAAATTACAATTTCCCTTCAATGGAACCAAGAGGCCCTAACGTGTTCCTGCATGACGATCACCTGTGCACAAACCCAGCTCCATGAACACATGGTTTACCAAGGTTGGAGTGGAAAAAATTGAGTGTCCTGCACAGAGCCCTGACCTCAACCCCACTGAACACCTTTGGGATTAACTGGAACGCCGGCTGCACCCCAGACCTCCTCACCCAACATCAGTACCTGATCTCACTAATTGTGGATGAATGATCACAAATCCCCAAATCCACGCTCCGAAATCTAATGGAAAGCCTTCTCAGAAGAGTGAAGCTTATCACAACAGAGAACGTGACTAAATCTGGAATGTGATGTCCAACAGGACACATGGGTGTGATGGTCAAGTGTCCACAAACTTTCAGGCATACAGTGTATCTGTCTGGCAGTCTGTTATGTTTCAACCAGAGCGATGTCCCAAAACCTACAGAGAGAAAGTAAATGTTTTTGTAATCCTACCTGTAACCTGTAAAGCAACAGTGAGTCAGTATAAAATTAGGTAGAGTTAGTGTGTATAGTCTGCATGCCCTTAACTAAACCGGGATTGCTTCAGTATGACGCGTCAGAATGAACTGAGGATGAAACACATGCAAGATCTAACTTGTTGATATTACTTTGAAAGACCGGAGCGTTACCTCCCAGCGGTTGTAAGTGAGCAGGAAGAGGCAGAAAGGGACCGAGGTTCCGGTCATGGCATGCACTGAAGGCATGCTGTACTCAAAGTTGTAGAAGACCTCGACTTTGACCACGGGTGGAGATGCAGGTCGTGTCCACCGCACCAGGTCTTTGGTGGTCTGTCCGAAGAACAGCACCCAGACCCACACCACGATCACCTGCCGGCTCACACACGCGTCCACGTTCCACATCAGGAACGGGAAGAACACGATGAAGAACATCTCGTTGCCCAGTTCTGTGCCCATGGTGAACAGGTAGAAGAGGAACTTGCTCTCGATAATGAACTCCTGGCCAACATCATCAGTCAGAGAGTTCTTACGGAGAGGCTTCACTCTTCCTCTCGAATGGACTTTTTCAGAACCAGGGCAGCTCACAGGAGCCTCCTTGTTCTCGCCGTTAATCGAATCGTGTTGTTTGACACACTTCCTGTCCTCAGTGTCCCGGTCGCCGTCACACCGCTTCACGCACGCACCGTTAGGAGACACGTCCCGCTCGCGCTCCTTCTCCGTCGCGGCTGATCTGCGGGTAAACGTCCCTCTGACCCCGCACAGCTGCTGAAACCTGGCGACATGGCATGGGTCCTGCAAGTATCTGCAAAGGCAGACAAATCGCGTGAACAGAACAGTCGCCATTGTAAAGCCGACACAGCCCTCAGTGAGCGGATCCCGAGCCTCGCGCGCTGCTGATGACGCGAGGGTGGTGCTTCCTAACAGAAACACAGAGCTAACAATACAGCTAGCTCGCTAACGGCAACTTTATCTTCGCTTATTCATAACGCCGCGGGTCGTACGTGACGCTGTTGTCTGTGTCGGACGGAAATATGAGCTGCCTAATAGCGAATCTTGTTTAACAACACAAACAAACAGCTAACTGGCTTGGATTTGGAACGAGGCTCTGGCTGACGCCTCGCGTTCACGGCCACGGGTACGCGCACTAGCGATGACGTAGTAGCGGGTCCCCGCAAACAGAGCCTTTGAATACAATGAATGTATCGTGCAGGATAAACGGCCAGAAGTATGTGGACACCACCCATACTGTATGCGGCTCTTTTCTAAAGTGTTGCCACAAAGTTTGAAGCACAGAATTGTTTAGATTGTCTGTTTTTGTATGCTGTAGAGTTAAGATTTCCCTTCCTTGAAACTGAGAGGCTCAACCATGTTCCAGCATGACAGTGTCCCATACACAAAAGGAGCTCCATGTAGACATGGTTTGACAAGGCTGGAGTGGAAGATCTGGATTGTCCTGCACAGAGCCCTGACCTCAACCCCACTGAACACCTTTGGGATGACCTGAAACACTAACTGCACCCCAGACCTCCTCACCCAACATCAGTACCTGATCTCACTAATGTAATGTAATGTAGCTGATTGAACACAAATCCCCACAGCCACACTCCAAAATCATGTGGAATACCTTCCCTGAAGAGTGGAGGACATTAGCAGCATAAAAAGAGGACTGAATTGGAAATTGGATGTTCAGCAAGCACATTTGGCTGTGATGGTCAGGTGTCCACAAACTTTTGGTGAAGTTCAAATTGCTTTTATGGTCATTTCAACCATATACAGAAGATACAGTACATGGTGAAATCAGACAACGTTCCTTCAGGACCAAGATGCTACATATAAGACAACAGAAGTCCAAAAGTGCACGTGTGAAACATAAGACAACAAAGAGCATGTGTGCAAACATTGCAAAGACAACAAAGTGCAAGTGTGCAAAACGTGCAAACATAGTGCATACTTATAATGTCATACTGATGCAGTAAATAATGTGCCAAAATACCATGTGTCCACTTTATTATACATGCAGTACCTACTAGATCAGGTGCACACCAGGTGCAGGTGAACAATTAGTCTACAAATTTATTTTTAACTACTTTATACATACCCATTCGACACAGGGGAAAAAAGGACCAGAGGACCAAAAGTAACCAGATATTTATTGGATGTGGATCACATACAGCACAACAATAACACTGACTTTACATAAAAGTGCACCATTAAGTTTGCCAAATAATATGATTGGCTTAGTATCATTGATTCTCAAACTAAGGGGTCGGGGAAGCATAGTCAGCGGGGACATTATTTTAAAAAAACAATTATTTAGTGTTGGTAACAGCTTGCTTTTAAAAAAAAAAAAAAAGGGATAAGCCTGCCTTGTAATGACATTCATTTTCAATTTCTACCCTCAAGTGTGTTTGTGACATGTTACTATGCAGTATGTTGGACTCTCTCCAACCTGTCCACTAGTAAAGAAAGATCATGATACATGCAGCACTGAGGAAATGTATGCAATGGGCCATTCTCAGCAGTAACTAACATGGGAATGGGATGGTAGTGTCATTAGCACTGGTTCTGACTACTTTAAACAGACCTACCTTGTTCGTGCATCTATTTGGTAATGTAGTTCCCATACATACCCTAAGATTAATGTTATTTTTTGCTTTCAGATAATGACTGTCTCAACAAATGTGTTCACTGGCTCATGACTGATTAATTTATTAGTTCATTTAATCAAATTATTAGCTTAATTCTCTTAGAGCTGTCAGTTAGGCAAGTAACTTGATAATCATTTGTCCATAATCTGACTAAATAGATTATGACAACAACGTTTGTGGAGCCCATTAGGTCTTTACAATAAGACAGTGTGTTTGCTGACACTTAGATTTTCAGTGTTAGTATGTTAATTTATTTAGTAATAATCCTCATCATTTTATAGCCACTTACTTATTTACAACAGATAAATACATTAAATTGAACAACCCAAATCTCTACATGATTGAATCTGAAAGCCAGACTGATATTTTCATTTTGGGAGAGCTGAAGGAGTCTATGACTACTTAAAATGTAACATACTTTAAGATTCTATGTTAAGAAAACAATTCCACTAATCTACTTTGAAATAATGAAGTTTCCTTCTAAACAATGAAAAAAGACTCACCATTTTCCCAAGCATATATTTATTCTATTCAATAAACAAACTGACAAATAATCCATTAAAGTTCAGTTCACACTAATACAGTATTGTCCAAAAATCAAGGAAGCAGGAATTTTAGAAAATTACATTTCCATTCCTGAATTACATTTGCCAACAAAAATTTATAAATAAAACCTACTGAGTGAGAGAAACAAATCCACTCCGACAACTGTGCCACATTTCACCACTTAAATCTGTTCTTCTTCTGGCATCTCTTCACTGAAAGAATGGGTGGGGTTAAGCACTTAAATGACTTCATAGTAAAACGGCTGCCAAACACAATGATGCAATTGCATTATGGGCTCATCTGGTCCAAAAGGTTCTTACAAGCTGCTCTGTCTTCCTCCTTTAAGCTTAGAAGCCAGTAATGATGTTTTTGTTCTTCCAACCCTGAATGACATTAATTCACAGAAAATAAATAGTTTGCTGTAGGAAATCATTATGCTGAAAATGATTCTTACTGTTAAATATACTTGTACCAATAGAACAGGATCTTGTACTTCCTGTCATCTTTAAATATTACATATGGACCTGTTTTGCCCAGGTTTTGCCAGGTCCTCGTCTTCAGAGAGAGCTGCTTCTTTCTTTGCGCAGAAGAAAGCTCTCGTGCATGGTCTGATCCAGATTCCGAGGTGTCCATCTCTACCTGTCCGTGTTGTTGCAATTTGGAAGCCTATGATGAAATCACACGAAGCCAGAAATGAAGCAAAGCACACCGTTTATTCAGCTAAAAGGAACACAAATAGGGACTGCATTAAAAAGAGCAGATCAGTGATTACTAACCAGGGTTTAGAATAATAAAGGGAATGCTGCTCTCCTCAGGAAACGGAAAATCTGAAGTAATCGATTATGTTGGTATGCAAAATATCTAGTCACCTCAGTAAAAGATTGACTCGACTTAACACACTGCTAGGTTAGAGGTGCCACACACTATGATCAATTTGTAAATACAAGAGAAACCTTTGGTAGATGCCCACAAACCTTTGACTTTATTGTAGCCAGTTGATCTGCCCTCTTGGAGCACTGGGGGGAAAAAAAATAAGGACAAATAGATTCTTATTTACTTATATTTGAGTCTCAAGTTCCTATCTGGTGGAGGATTAACAGCTCTATGTACAGACTGCTGTTGGCCAACACGGCTGGACCCACCTCTGATGGCGGAGCGCTTTCCTTTGCTTTTGTGGCAGATTTTCTCTTCTTATGTTTTAGGATGCAAGATGCAAAGAGGTTAAAAACACAAAGAGTCCAACATTTAGCAGCCACAAACAAGGCAAATGTGTGATAATGGACATGCTGTATAGACTTGTGTATGGAAGTCTTCAGTCTCCAGACACTCACTTTGACATTTTCATGCCACTGCTGAAACCGAAGTGCGCACTCTTGAACTTGCACAGACAGGTTAACTGGAGTCACACTGACTGAGGCGGACACATGAACAGCTCGCTTAATCCGCTCATAATAAGTTTGCACATTCGCAATTTCCTGTAAGAACACATGTATTTAGTCATATCGATGTCCTGATTTATAGATTAATGGTTCAGACATATTACAGAGCATGAATGGGAAAAGGGAGGAGTTTTGAGGGAAACCTGAATGACGCGACCAACCCATTTTGGAAACGTGATGGATCATGTTCAAAACAATAAAGATATGCGATACAAGAAAACACATGTATTAACAAATATGAATCTATTGAGCGAGTGTCAAAAAGCTCTCCATACACTTCGGCTTAGAGGGTTAATGGGTACACATGCATCATATGCCTCCAACCACCTCTGAATGGGTTGTGTACATAAAGATGAAACTGTTTCCAGAGAGTCTATTTGGTAGTGTTGCATATTTCTGAATCAGATTGAATGTGTCCAAGTTCTATTTTTGTATTCCACATTCCATTCAGACAGATTTCATTCAGACAGATTTCGCTTGGAACATAATTCTCACTCACCTCCAGCATACCTGGATTAACCAGCTCGGTCACTTTAGATGGCAGGTCCTGGAACGACTCATTGACGTTCCTGTTTTTAAAACGGCGCTTTGCATCAAATGTGAGCTGGTGGTTAGAGAAAAGACATGACATTCATGACACCGGGGGGGAATCCTTTATGTCCACAATAATATATTTTGGTTTTAAAAAGCATTATTTTTGCTACGTTTATGCCTGGTGTCCATACCACTCTGGAGTTATCGAGACTGACAGAGATTATTTTTGCTATGAAGCCAAAATCTGGGTGGAGATCCTTTTCGTCGTACAACGCTGTTTAAAAACTAAAATATATTAATGTGCCTAGGGGTGTTAAACTAGGGCCTGTTATTATATGACTAATCACTTAAAAAAAAAAAAAAAAACAAAAAAAAAAAAAAAAACACTTTATACCCTTATAGGTGAAATAGTAAGAAAGATTCCTGGCAAAATATTCATTCAAGATAACTGTTTCGGGTGAACCGTAATACTGGTTTACAACTTGTTCTCAAGGATGACATGTAAATGACAGGTATTTATCTGCTTGGATAGGAAAACTACTATGTAATGCATAATATTTTAGAGGCAGCGTTGTGACTGCATGTGGACCTGGTTGGGCATGGCGGTATAAAGAAAAGCCTTCTCAGAAACAAGCTTCCTGTAGATATATACAACATCCAGGTGTTCACAGCTGACAGCATCGGCGACAAACTCCTGTACACGCATCCAGTCCTTCAGTGCAACCCAGATCTGTTAACAGGAACGAAGATGTGCATAAATCCACACTAACAAATGAAACAGATGGATTATGATGACGTCAGTTGCAGCACCTTCTCCTTTGGCCAGACAGGCTGTGTGATATAAAGACCATAGAACATGTACAGTGCCCCCACGCGAATCTGAAAGCTGTATGGGGGCAAGAAGTATTCATACACAGTGGTAAAGACCAGACGACTGAAGGGTCTTTTCTCGTAGTTTGTGGTCATACCACTAGGGGGATGGAAGGAAGAAAGAAAAAAAGAATCATGCACCATACAAGGCATACCCTGATCTGTAAATCAATCATATGAAAAAATGGTTAGGCTTTATATTTATAAAGCTGTATAGAATAAACCAATTTTTGCTAAGCTTCCTGTAAAAGACAGCAATGTGAAAACTAGACTCACTCCTTTCCAGTTTAGATTACATACTTAAAATCTACAATGCTGAAACGAAAACACTGAGGACTTCGTAAGGAATAAAACACACGGGACATGCTGCTATAAGAAACTAATCAATGATGGAGTGAGGTCAGCACATCCCAAAGTGTTTTATACCTCAAACACTGTAGCATTTTTATATATTGTATAATTAAATTTATTATTAAAAGAACTACACTTTGATACTTTTTAAATTCATTTCTAGTTACATTTAATGTTGTGGAACATTCGCTAAACAAGTTAGTTTCCATCACATAAATGAGGGCTGCTATAATATTCATTTCTTCACTGCAACATGCATAAAATTCCAAAAAATGTTAAATAATCTTTTCTTAAGGAAAGCTTCGCCACATCAGTGATTATAACATGGTTTTTGATTCTATTCATGCGTCTTAGAATGCGTCACTTAAGTCCCTGTGAATGAGCTGTTGCTACAGAAAAAAAAGTTCTCGAAGGATTAAACACTATATGGCCAAAAGTATGTGGACACCTGTCCGTCACTCCCATTTGTGGTTCTTCTCAAAGGGTTGCCACAAAGTTGAACGCACAAAGTTGTATAGGGTGTCTTTGCAGCATTACAATATCCCTTCACTTGAACTAAGAGACTCAAACCTGTTCCAGCATGGCGAAGACATGGAACTCCATTAACTCCTTTGGGATGAACATGAACAGAGGCAGCATCAGGCCTCCTCGCCCAACATCAGTACCTGATCTGACGAATACGCTTAGACTTCCCACAAGAATGGAGGTTATTATAACAGCAAAGGGGGACTAAATCTAAATTCAAACAGCACATATCAGTGTCAGTGATCAGGTGTCCACATACTTTCAACTATATAGTGCTTTGTCTTGCAGCTGGCCCTACCATCAGAGCTGTGCTGGTATGGAAAATTCATCAACACCTTCTGAACAATCAGTAGGGAGATTTCTAAAGCGCCGTGGTACAATAAATCATATCAATTTTCAATTGTAGCTTGAATTTATGCAAAAACCCAGACAACACAATTCGGTCAGGGCTTACCAAAACACACTGGAGAAGTCCATAACTCTCCACAAAGCCGCAAACTCGTCATATCGCACCGACTCCGTCTGCTGGAAGCGACCGAGCAGCTCCTCACAGTCGGCTTTAAATGGAATCCAGTGGACATCACACGTTCTCGAGGCAGCTTAAAACATTAAAATAAAGCGTTAAACGAGCATTATAAAGCAGAAAGAAGCACGCGCATCCAACTCACCCGCCGCCATCCTGTCTAAGAACAGAAAAGTGGGAGGAGCTTAAGGGTTAATTGAGCTCGCGTCACCAGATCAAGCACGTGCGGAAGCCTGAGCTGGTGGGTGGAGCTTAACGGCTAATTAAACCAATGAACGAATCTTGGGCACGTGACTGAGAAACCGTCTTGGAGACTCTCCCGGGTCAGAAAACATATTTATGTTATATTCAGCCGGAACTTACCGCACTGTGGTAAAATTATGTATGATTGCATCAAGTTTTAAACGTATATACACTTCATGGTATAATGTTCTAAGTTAAAGCTCCACTAGGTAGGGTATTTGAGGATCTATTAGCAGAAATGGAGTATATATTCCATAATATACTTAGGGACAGCATAAGTATCTTTCATTAGTGTATAATTACCTGTAACTACGAATCAGTGTGTTTTCATAAGCTTAGAATGAGCACTTTATATCTACCCAGGGCGTTGGTCTACCTCTACGGAGCCACCATGTTGTGCAGCTACAGTAGCCCAGATCAGACAAACTTCTAGAGAGTACGTTCTGAGTTTCACCTTTTTACAAGTGTCAGCATGAAGCCGGGAGAAAGGACTGGAAAAAAAAGACAAAGAAGAAGAAGAGGAATCAGTGATACTTGGTGCTGGTTTGAGAGTTCGAGAACCCAAATTTTGATATATGGAGGATCATACATATTATTTAGCATGGAAAAAGCAAGGGCGTGTGGACGTAAGAACTTGGATGTAAGTCACAGGCACCTGACAGCCACCATACGTTCTAATCCGTGCTTGGAAAGAGAAGGGTAAGAGAGGTGCATTTAGTTTGGTTGAATCCTACATAGTGAACCTTTAAGTTAACAACCAAAGCTAAATTTTACCAGACTACATTGCAAGGTAGAATAATTGCTTATTTCAAATTGTATGACTAATACATTAGATAATTTACAGAACACTGAAATTTAATCAATGTTTTTTTAGGCAGTTTAATTACAGAAATAAGTGAGTCAATAGTACGTGTTAGTTCTTTAATCATGGGTAAAGGGGGTTTTACATATGATAAAATCACTGTAATGAATGCCCGCCCATGACTAATTGCTTTATTAGTTTATCAACAATGTCAAACCTTAAATATCTCTTAATGCTTATTGATGACAACTTCATTAATTGTTGGCTATTTTTTTTTTAAAAGGTATCTAAGAAAACAAGTACCACAAGAAATTCTGGTCCACAATTATATTTTAATGATTATGCAATAAACAATACATTTAGTGTTAAGGAATTGTACGTGTACAGACGTAAATAAAGGAACAGTAGAGTACAACCACCACAAAAGCAAATGTTCATCCTACTGCAAAATATAATAAAATGAAAATATCTGCAGGACAAAGTCAAACTAATGAAAGCACAAGGAAAACATATCTGTTTATCTGAGAAGTTATGGTCTGTATACCATTAGACACTTGAATAACTGTTATAAGCTTTGAATGATCACTCTACATTACGCTTCAAAAGCATAATATTAAAATCTACTCTGCTGGATGATACAGGACAAGCATGAAGTGTACGCATCTATTACGAGAAAAAATGACAGCTAAAAATATAAAAATTTATCACATAATTAAGCTCAACATCTGTTTCAACCTCTTTGAGATAGGATGTGACAAACCCCCATGTTACAGACATTTGCACATTGCCGAAAATGTCAGAATTTCAATTCTTTTGAATTCCCTTCTACACATTTGCGAGAACTGCTTTCACCTGTGCACAGTGGACTGATGAACTACACAAGTACTTCCATAGCAATGGAGCCTATGGACAGGGAGAAAGGAAAAATCGGGGGGGGGAAAAAACCACTCTTAAATGTAACCGTTTACAAACAAAAAAAATGATAAATGAGGAAAGCAACAGAGAGAAAACAAAATATGGTTATAATAATTATTAAAATACATACTTGTAAAAAAAACAGGTTTTGTATATTGCATGAGCTGCTGGTATTCTATCTTACGAAAATAGTTTATTGTGCGACTTTAGCTACAATACAAAATGCTTGGGGAATGGGTAGACAAAACAGAAGGGGGACACAGAGTGTGGGACAAG
Organism: Notoglanidium macrostoma; assembly: GCA_030068235.1. Lineage (NCBI taxonomy): Eukaryota > Metazoa > Chordata > Actinopteri > Siluriformes > Auchenoglanididae > Notoglanidium > Notoglanidium macrostoma. Next base: position 5,024,706 of record JAQQZR010000020.1, read on the forward strand.
TGAATATCTGTGTTTAGGGAAGTGTGCGTTTAGCATTAAGGCTCTTGACTTTGCTCTTGGTCATAGTGGAGGCTACATTCCTTTACCTTGACTTGCAAGAGAAAATACACCTCGGATAATCATTAAGGATTTGGCCTCCAAGCCACTGGGTATGAAGGACGCCCAGTGAGAGTGCTGGAATATGTAGGGGACAGTCAGCAGACCATGAACAGGTGGGACGATGGTTCTACTTTGGAAGGTAATGTGGGGTGGGGTGGGGTAAGGGTAATACAGTGGGATAAGAAGGGATACAGTGTCCGGAATTGCTAAGCAAGCTAGACTCAGTTAACTTGGTCCAGAGCACGCAGCAGCTCCTCGCCCTGCAGCAGGGGGTGAAGGTCCTGAATAGGGGCGTTGACCTCGCAGTCGTAGCGTGTCAATTGTGGTAACCCTCCAGTGCTCTCAAATGAGTTACACAGCAAACGACTGGCCATGACTTCAGAAAAAAAAAAAAAACATTACTTTTTAAAAACAGCAAATAAAAAGTGAAGCAGAACATGATGAACAGTACACCTATTAACATTTCAGCATGAGTGATAGAGTTTTTGTTACCGAGGGCAGTAATAGATGATTACTTTGAGGTCATTGTCACTTACCAGATGGTAGTATCAAGATGGTTTTGTTCCCACCAAGAAAGCTTGAACTTTTAACTTCCAGCACCTTGGCCCTCTTTCCAGGCTCAACAGCCTCATCCACAGATTGGAGCAAAGCATCCTGGGATAAAAGGCACATTAGTGTACTTGCAAAGGTGGAAAGACCTAAGATTTTATTTTTGTATTATGAAATGCAAAGTTTGCTGACAAAAGGTTTATCACAGTGTTTGCTTAAATTATTATATATTAGTACATCTCTTTAAAAAAAAAAAAATGAATAAAAAAAAAAAGCATGTTCTTCCTTTAATTGCAGTTGTACTACAAAACCAAGAAGAATGTTATGAATCATGTTTGACATTACTGAAAAATGGAATTTAACATTATTTTCAGAAGTCAACAAAGATACTAGTCATTTTCAGACTTGCACAACCTTTACAATACATAAATATTGATAAAATACTTTTTTTAAATGATTACAAAAAAAACCCCTTTAAAACAATAGACATGAATAAGAGATCTGTAAACTTACCAGTCCGACAGCCTGAGACAGTGAGGTAATCTCCAGCTTCCTCTTCCGCTGCACATTCTGGACAGTTACCATCTTTGAAGAAAGCTCTTGGTCTTCCACTTGCATTCTGGAAAACAGGAACACAACCATCTCTGATAAATATCAAAAAGTCTGAATGTTTCGCTTGTTCGTATTCTATCATGATTTTAGCATCTCTTAAGATATTAAATACAGTCCAGACAAGAAGCAGTGTTTATGAATTTTAGTCAACTAAAGCTAAACAGTTATACTCATTGAAAACAAAAGGTTTTAGGATTGTATACAAAAAGGTGTTCACTATTTTGTTAAATAAATGTCATTACATTTGGTATCATGAGCACAAGGTGAACGATTTCATCGTGGAAAAAAATTATCTTCATGATTATTTGTTGTCTTAGTTTTCATCATCAAGATTAACAATGACAAGCAGGCTGGGGAGAAAATTTACCTCTTGGCCAAGGGAATGCCTGTCTTTGGGGCTTTGTCAAGGGTTTGAGAAGCTTCATCGAAGGGTGTGACGAAGATCCTGCTCACCTCCTGCAGCAGGTGGAGGGGAGAGGGGACATGGGATGATGGCTCTGATTTTACAGAGTCAGTGGTGCAGCGTGTTGAAGATGGAGGAGTAGGTGACTGCTGGAAGAGGGAGTTAATGTCAGAAGCACTCTGAGGACCAGAAGGGAGTGAGTCCAGAGAAGAGGGGATATGCAGCTGAAAGTCGTCATCCATTGGAATATATGGAGCTAGCATCTCGAGGTCAAGATCACCCATTTCCTTTAAGGCAGAAAGTTAGACATTTTAGACTGTGCAGTTGACTCAGCAAAAGCATAATTAAGTGTTGCATGTACAGAGGCAATTGGAAAATGTCTTTCAGCCTTACATCGGTGTTCAAGTTGGAGCTGGCTTCTGTGTCAGTAGCAAACATTTTCTCAACCAAATCCAATTTAAATTCAGAACCAATATCTGAATCCACGTGGAAGTAATTTGCTGGACTACTGGGCTACAGGGAGAGGGCAGAAAAACTATTTCAGCATCAGAATTCTTTTTCAATCATAATGACATCACTATAAGCATCAATAACTGAGAACTGAAAAGTACAAATTCTATACAAATAGTCCTGTGAAAACGTTATTCATCATTTGAAGTGTCTACCTCTGAGGAACTGGCAGAGCTGGAAGGAGTATTGGCAGTGTCTGAGGTGCGGTGGGATGTAGATGAGAAGGAGAAGTCCTCTCCTCCAGGCTCCATTTGAGCCAAAGCTGGAGATGGATCGCTGGGAGCCAGTGGTGACAGGGGCAAAGGGAGTTTGTCTCTGGTGGACGGCAGCATGACATCATTATAGAGGGGCACCTCCTTCAACAGCTGGATCTCAGAGTCTGGAAATGTTAGAGGTTATATTTATGTTGTAATTTTCTTGGTGCATAGTGTAACTTCAGCTCAAGCTTTAAAGCTTAACTGAAACATCATTTTTACAAAGAGATTTTGTTTTTACATTTATATTTCCCATACATAACTGGGACATCAGACCTAATGGCTAGTAGAATTATTTAAGTCAACACGACTCTACAACACTGCACTACATCCACTGTCTGGCCAAACGTTTATGGACACCTGCGCATCACACCTGTATGTGCTGTTTGAACATCCCATTCCAGATTTAGTTCCCGTTACTGTTATAATAACCTCCACTTTCCTGGGAAGGCTTTTGAATAGATTTTGGAGCACAGCTGTGGGGAATTGTCCATTAAAGCCACAAGTGCATTAGTGAGGTCAGGGACTGATGTTTGGTGAGGAGGTCTGGTGCTCAGTCAGTGTTCCAATTTACCCCAAATTGTAATGCGACAGCATACAAAAATCACACTATACAATTTTGTGTTTCAACTTTGTGGCAACAATTTGGGGAAGAACCACATACGAGTGTGATCGTCAGGTGTCCACAAACCTTTGCCCATATAACGTGCTTATACTGTGCAGAAGGGGCGTATTAACCTTGGTTGTCAAAATCAAGGGAGATAATGGTGTCCCCTGCATCTGGAGCCAGAACAGTGAGGGCTTCTGGCTCATCCTTTAGCTTCTCGTACAGGCTCTTGGGGCTCTCCACAGAGCACGCCAGCTGGTCCTTCTTGAAGAGCTTCATCATGTCCATAACTGAACTGTCCTCATGCTCTTCCTGCAGCTCCTCCTCCTTCTCCTTCTCCTTCTCCTTCTCCACAGTCTTCTCAGGCACGGTCTGTTGCAGAGAAAGAACCATGTCCTCCTCCACAATACCGCTGTAAAACACATCAGTGGCATCATAAAGATTATATTTAACTGCAATACGTTTAACCGTGTGAGCAGAAACGCAACCTGAGATGCTGGTTCTTTTACAGACAAAGTTAAATTGTGTCTTACCTGAGAACGTAGTTGACACAAACGATGCACTGTGGCTGGGAGTTCTTGGGGTTGTAAATGACTGTGGCTTGAGTTTCGACCCACACATAGCCTGCTTTCTTGGCCAGCATTCGATATTGACCTGTGGTAGCCTGGCCCTTTGCAAACACTGAGAAAGAAAATCTAGTCAGCCAAATTATCTTGGCATGAGATACTTTATTCCCTGAATAGTTCCGCAAAACTTTTTTTGTTAGCTTAGAGTGCAATTGGCATTAAAAAAATTGATCGTTTTAGTTTCTGTCACATAGGTTTCAGCTTTACAATTACAAGAGAACAAGTGTCATGATAGCACGTGTAACAAGCATCACTATGTAGCATATAAGCGACCTAAGGAAACTTACAATTATGATGTGTTTTTTTGAGGTGGTCAGAATCCAGGGCATGGTAGTATTCATACACAGACCTATTTAGAAGGTCATCTGGCTCATGTCCCATCAGCTCTGTGATTCTGTTAGACAAACAATAAGATTATTCATATATAAACCCTAGAGAGATAGCAATTAATTCCTGGTACATTCAGGGTATATTCATTCAGAGTAGTCCTGGTACAGATAGTTGAAAGCATCATCAATCTAGCCATATATGACCATACACTAGAATGAAATGGCTTTTTCCAAGGCATTTGTCAATATGTTCTAGAAAATAATATTATATAATAATAGACAGACTATTAATTATAAAGAGGCTTCTCAGTTTGGTTTAAGGTCTGTAATGATAAGATTTAGCATTAGGTGTGCTACCTATTTAAAAGTGCTTTTGTTATTGTATAATTTAATAATATTATCATTATTAAATGAAGCCAGCCAGAATAAAAAAAAGATTTCAACATGTGCATACCATGTTAAAATGTCTTGCACCAGCAATGCAAGAAAATATTAACAAAAACACCACTAGGTGGTGATAAAACCAAGGTTTCCCCATCACCTTATTGTAAATTATGCATGAACAGAGAAAGTTGAGGTTTAAAAATGACTAGAAACCTCATAAATGGCTAACAAAATGGTTATGGTAATGGTTAAAGAAACAAAAAAACAAACAAAAAACATGGGGGGAGAACAGAAATCATGCTGCTTCTAAAGCTTGAATTTTAATTTTAAAATTCCATAAAAAAAATTACATAAGCATATTTCATGTCACACTTTCATGTGAATGAAATGAGAGTAGTGAATAACAAAAGCATTTGATTTAATTAGTACAGTATGATGAACTCTAGTCACCTCTCATCACAGTATGAGAACTTCATGTCCAGGGTATGGCGGCTTAGGAAGGTTTTGCTATCCAGAGGCACCTCGATGTTGGAGGGGTGAGGGATGGGCTCACAGATCAAGACCAGATAGGTAATGGAGGGCTCTTTAAATCCATCTCCTCCAGAACTGTCACTGTGCTCCTGAACACGCACATGTCCTGTGCAGTGAAGAACCTGGAAGACAAGACAGATCAGTATCAGTAAGAATGACCAAGGATAATTATTTGACATTTGCACCAAAAGTAAAATTGCCTAAAGTACTAACAAGACAATAATTGAAAATTTGACAAGGTAAAGTACTATTCTGTTAGGTGAGCTACATGAAAAGTATAGGCTGTGCTGTTGAGAAAATGTCTCCCTTTTCTTGTGTGTTCTTGGTAAGATGTAATTTCAGATACACACTGGGAGTCTGACAACAAGGTGGTTTACTTTGTATTGACTGACAATATTTCCATGGTTAGACTCCCTGTACCATGTGTATATCTACGCTTTTGGAAAGTATGGACTATTTAGTAAACATAGAGACTTACTTTCCAAGTGGCAGACTTGATGTTGACAGTGCGTCCTCTACTAGTGAGTGTGCACTTCATGCGCAGGAAGAAGCTTCGCTCAGTGCTTTGCTCCTTGGTTTTCTTGGACCCTACACAATCAGCAAAGAACACAATGTCATTAGCCAAACTCTCTTAGATGAATTCAATTAGTACCAAGAGTAACCCTTAAACTGGATACCCTGTAATGACAATAATACGAGATGCAGCGAGTGGCTCACCAGTTCTATGCACAAGCATCTCTCTTACTTCCTCTTGATCACAGGGATGTGCAAAGTCATAAATGCTGTGGCCGGTCAAATCAAACTGTGAGACAAGGAGATGAACAAACAGCATTACACAGACAATCTGAAAACACAAAAGCTACACGAATTTGGGTTAATATCCACCTGTGTGAGGCCCATGCATTTGCAGACATTTTCAGAGAGATAGACCATGTCTCCATCCTCAGACAGCACCATTAGGAAGCCCTCCAGGGCCTTCAGGTAAAAGCTGTTGAGCTGGGTCTCCAGCTCAGACTCTTCCACTGCTTCATCTGAACACAAAAAAGATAGTTCAGTCTGACTACTTTTATCAGCTACCATTGAACTCATTCTTCCTGTACATCATTACCAGAAGACAGCTGTTATACTGATTAAAGAGGCATTACATGAAACTTTCGATAGTTCATGCTAATATCAGTTCTTCTTCCGCTTGCTTTCACAGGAAAGCTGGTTATGAAACCTAGAAAATAGTTCTGACATTGGTAAATATGCACCCAGCAAACAGAGATTGTCTGAACCCAATACCCATATCACAGTTTGATCATCGCAGCAACACTGACGGCCAATTGCAAGTGCTATGACACAACACTATGATTTATGTTGATCTGTTATACCATAACACTTTTGTAACTAGTGATACTGATTATTAATCTCCTGCCAACGCTACTGTAACGACACTTGTGTTTCCTGCAACACTTGAACATCATAAAATGCATAAATAAAAAAAAAAATAATAAAAAAAAAAAAACACACTAGTACATGCATGGACTCTTCAACCTAAGGTAAAGGGGTCGACCAATATGTTTTTTTCAGGGCCAATACTAATTATTAGTAAGCAAGGCACCAGTATTTGGGGCCAATTTTAATTCACCATAAATCAGATTTTTGTAGCATGAGATTTTACAAGAATGCAATTCTTACTCACAACTTACATTAAATGAACATATTGAATAACATCCCATCAATCCATCCATTATCTATACCGCTTTATCTGTCTGGGTCGCGGGGAAGCTGGAGCCAATCCCAGCATCTTCGGGCGAG
>JAQQZR010000020.1:5031509-5060827 GCA_030068235.1 Notoglanidium macrostoma
GCTCGCATTCACACCTATGGGCAATTTAGAGTATCCAGTTGACCTAATCTGCATGTCTTTGGACTGTGGGAGGAAACTGGAGCGCCTGGAGGAAAAACCCACGCCTGCACGGGGAGAACATGCAAACTCCACACAGAAAGGAACCCTGGGTGACCCAGGGATCGAACCCAGGACCTTCTTGCTGTCAGGCAACAGTGCTAACCACTGCACCACCTTATTTAATAACATAGTAAAAAATAATTTGCTCAAAAACTGTGCTAACCTTGACATGCTCTTATTTTTCCTCTCCTTTCCTCTGGAAGTGAAGGAGCTGCTTCATTCCAGTGTTCATCACAAACACAGAAAAGCACGTTTGATTGGATATACCTGACACGTGGTCCAAATTTCTACCAATCTATTAGCACTGGAGGTGGGACACAGAGACAGACTACAGTAGTGTTGATTGGCTGTTACTTGATGTGTCATCCACATTTCAACCAATCCAATAATGGTGTGGATGGGACACTGGGCCAAACCATAGAAATGTGTGGTGTTTTGTTTGTTTTTTTTTTAAATCATGGTTGTCTCAGATATGCACATACATAACAAAAACAAATGATTTTATTGGCCAGGAAAACAAGTTCAAGCGGCGATACTGATAATCTGAAAAATGCTGAATATCAGCCCAGATAATCGGTCAAGCCCTACTAAGGTATTTTGGATGTTGACGTGGTGATGAATCCATATTAGCCTATGCCTGTTATGCTGAAGTTATACTGTGCAACTGTGTAATTTCATTTTCATTTTCTTTTAAAGTCAATTGTCTATAAATATATGTTTACTGCTATGTTTGTCAATTAACTATTGGCCCAGGAAATCCCTTAAATTTTACAGCCCTAGTCTTAACAGCTTTGGACTACGTACAACCCTCTCCTTCCCCATAAAAGGTTCCACTTGATGCAGGTAACAGTACTGTAATGATTATACACATCCACTGACCCTTAGACTGATCGGAGTTCAGGAGTTTTCTCATGCGCAGGTAGCTGATGGTGAGCCTCATGATGGAGGCCTTGTCCAGGTGGGAAGTGACATTGTGGGGCAGGGGCAGCTGGTTTGCGAGCTCGTAGAACACCTCAGACTCCTTGCCCCTGCGACATCTGGCTGCATCCCTGGACTTCTCCTTCCTGCGCTCCGAGCTCACCCTGGAAAGACAAGGAGGGAATTATTTTAGCACTGTACCTACAAGACTCCTGCTACGCCTGACTGAGACATAGGGAGTAAAAGCAATGGCAGCTCAGTTCTCTTCTCCTGTTTTATCTCATTCGTACATTCAGTCTTTTTGGCCCACCACAAATGCAGAAGGCTTAAGCGGTCAGTGGAATTGTTTAGATGTGCTGGAGTGAAGGTATTGCAGAATAGATTACTTGCAAAGACCAACCGTCGGTGAGTTACGGCCACAGTCAGTTTCCAAGTTCCCATTGGAAACAGAAAATAAAAACATTACACAATGCAAGTGAAATGAGAAGTCACCCGCAGTTATCTGGTCAGTTATCTTGTTCCTCACATACACCACAATAAAGCCAGATATGAAAACGAATGTTTTCTCTCTGTCGTTAAAGCAGAACTTCACCCAACTTTAACCTACTTGAGGAAACAATTGCATATGTCTACTCTTTTAATGCTATTCATCTATTAAAAACATGATACAATTATAAAATTTGCATTAAAAAAAGATTTCAGTCTAGCAAAAGCACACAGAGTGATGTATTGTTCTTCAAATAATAATAACTCAACATTTAAAACATGTATAAATATCATTTATTTAACCAAACCGTAAAAGCAAAATGCGCATTAAACACCTTTAACTCAAGAATTCATCATAATTGCATAATTATGCATTGTATACAAAATGCATTTCGCATCAGCTTTTACTGACTGGCCAAAAAACATTTGTTTGGTTTCCATAAGTGGATGTTATAAACGGAAACATAAACGGAAATGGTCTGTGGTAACCACCCACATGCTCAACTTCTACCAGTGTCCATGTTGAATACAACAGCGCTGTCCGTTTTAAAAATAGTCCAATGTCATGGTACTCCATTTCAGAAATTGAAGCAGAAGACGAATCGAAAATATCCCGGAGAATCACTGAATTCGTTCTAAAGTGGCCTTAAGTGTGCCCATTACAAATTGTCATTTTAGGATTATGAGTAGAAAAGCAGTAGCTCACACAAGGACACTATAAATCTTTCTGTATGTATGAAAATGTATGCTAGCTAGCAAGTGCATAAAAAACTAATGCGGATATAACATCAGGCTGGTGTAATGACGTTTCTTCATCACTGTAGATGCATCAAAATGATCAACTTCCACAGCATGTACATTTCTGGTAATAAAAACCATCCAGAAGCAGAAGGACACCATTCAATCTGGCAACCCAAAACTAGCAGCTGGCGGTCTGATGCTTTTGTTCTTTTTAATCATAATCTGATTCTTGTTGTTTGTTATTCAAATGATTTTAGAGTAGTATTTTGATTAACACTATAAACATTTATAGGGCATCCTACGGTGCTTACTGCCACGGAGCTACCTGCTCATTCACTAAGCCATGTTTGAAGATTCAAGAATGACGCAAGACACAAAACATTCACTGCCCATGTAGATCACTGTATTCTCCCGGCCTCAATGACCTCCGACGGTCTTAAGTTACAGCAAGGTTTGTACAGGGTGGCTACTGTTCTGTGATTGCAGTTAAAGTCTTCTTTATCACCCTGTAATTTGCCAAAGTAACAATATGCATCATCTTCGGCTTTTTAATAGTCCATGAAAAACCATTCTGAGGCCTGTAGGAAGGAATTCTGGCTGCTGCATTCTGCATCAACTGCAGTTGAGTCCACGTTGTACAGGGTAAAGCTTTACTCCTGTTTAACACCAGAAACTATTTTCCAAAAATCCACTTAACTGAATGCATGTACTGAAAGTACAACTTCATCTGCAATCTGCAAGCTACTGGACTGGACAGAGAACATGCTTGCATTTCAGGGTGTGTTTTAATTATCTCAATTTAAAAAAAAAAAAAAAAAACCATTCAGAATCTCAGCTCCACTTAGACGTCTTTCATTACATTAAACTTTGATATTAAATTCTTCCAGTTTGGTAATTTGGCAATGCCCACCCAGCCACCGTTCTCCCATCATAGCAGGCATCTTGCAATCATCTCTCCCAATTCTGATCTCTTGTGCCCCTTTCTCATACAAAATCTGTTAATGTATCAAGTAAAAAGAACAATGGATAAATTAATTTTTATTCCCACTCACTCTCCCATAGTGGTTCCCTCACAACTGAATTTAACAGGGAGCGAACCTCCGCGAGACTTGTAAAACATGCAAGACCAGATATGATGTATAATACACGGGGCAGCAAGTCCTTATTGTTGTGCAAAGCCCAAGCTGAGACGTTAGCAAGTTAGTAAGCAGCGTACGCTCTCTCTCCTCACTGGGACTGTTTGAAAAAAGATGCTGGCGCTCAGGAAAAAAAAACGCTACATGGACCTTTAAAGTAGCTCCGCAGCAATACCACTGCATCATTATTTTCGTCACAACGGCTCACGACACACTAATCCGATGGTTCCACTTCCCACTGGCTGTGGCAAACGATTACTGTTAATGTTGCAAGGTCACCAGGGGATAGAGTAATGAGTCAACTTTACTGCTTTGCTCCCATTAACATGTCAACTTTACAGCATAACAGAGGTAAATAAACAGTTTTCAGTGCGAGTGTGAATGGGGTACTGGACTCCAGGCCACAGATGGCTCTAGCACGGTCAGGATTCAAACTCATTTGTCTGCCCCTCGGGAGCCTCAGAATGTGCATTTCAGTAATCTTTTTTAACAAAGCCAGGAACAGCTGTGTTTCTAACTCAACACTTCAACTGCGCTATGAAAACTGTTCTGCTTTCGACGACGCCGCACCACACTTTTTTTTCGGTGTAGCACTTCATTACTGGTGTAAGCTGCATGCAAACAGTACTTCAATAAAATTACAATGCACGACCGTCACACAACGGCGGCCATAATTAGTGAGTTTGTTCATGATTTTCTCCATTTTTTGATCTCAAACCTTGAGTCGAACGTCTGAGTTGAATCATGAGAGTCAATGTGCGTCACGAGTGCGACTAATCGACATGGTTCCTACATAGGACAAAGTGCGTCATGTCAGTGTTTGTAGTGGTGTAGGCAGAAAGGTGAGGGAGTGCGTATTATGAGAGCTGTGTCATTACTATGAACCAGGTAGAGTAGATGTCTAAACTTGCACAGTAAATGGAAAAGTAAACAGGTAGTGTGCTTTTCACTCTGCTGACTGCTATATTAGCAACCACCTTGTCTACAAACAAAAAACTGAAAACCTAGGCACATAATTTACTTGTCTGTGATAGTGTTCAAGATTTGCCTCATTTCAATTTGGATCTGCTCAGTCTTGTTATAAATCAGCTTTAGGCAAAGAACTTCCAATCAGGATGAGATGTCTGCCAGAACATGCTGAGATCCACGGGTTGCATTCATCACAGTGTGCAAAGAACAAGTTTTAAATTGGCGAGCGGCAACCATCAATACGCACGAGGAAAATGGCATTTATCACACGGGTGTGTGCAGAGCCGTAACCAACAGATCTAAATGAATCGTGTGACATTTGTTTGTTCGTTTTTCAATATTAAACCAAAATTCAAAAAACAGAAAACATTCATTCTTTTCCCCCAATATTCGTTTCCAAAATCAAAACAAAAATCTGCTCTCTGCATAAAACAAAAATGGAAAAGATGGATAACAAGCGCTCATATACTATTTTGGTGTGACTGGGAAGTGATTGTACTGGCGGAAGACGCTTAAAAAAAACTCAAAGAAAGGTACAATTCAATCAAAATAAAGGGTCTTGTGTTGTTCCTTTACAGCCAACAAGTAAGTTGACCTGACCACAGAGATCTCGATTATATTCCAGATATGTATGTTTTTTGTTAATCCATATGACATTAAACTATGCGGAGGCTGTGCCTTGGAATCATTCCAGCTTCTTTACCGCTGCGATCAGACCAAAGTCTACTTCTGGGTGTGTGTATACATACTGAAGCCTCTCCTGTAATTTAAACACCTGTCATACATACAAAAACAAAGCGTTTATTTAACTGATGACACCAAGTCACTTCTGGGTCACGCCACTTGTGTCAAATGAAAAAACCAAACTGGGATACGAGCGCTTGTTATCCATCTTTTCCATTTTCGATTTCAACACAAGATCGGTTATCTGGTTTTTCATTTTGGTTTTGGAAATGAGTTTGTTTGAAACTGTTTTTTGGTTTCCCATTGAACAACGAATAAATGAATGATACGCGGATTTAAATTGCTCGGCCACGCTCGCTTGCACAAAGATCAACAAACCACCATATGTGGTAAATAACTTCTCTTTACCCAATATCCGGCTCATATCGCTATTGTGGACAACATGGAGTATGTAAAAATGTCTAAGATGAGCTTAACCAATAGTGAAGCACAGTACAACAAAAAGGGTTTATTTGGCACTTTTACGAGTGGTTTATCTAAGAAAGGAATATGATTTTTTATAGCTGTGCGCGCATTATATTGCCCCAATTACAGTTAGAAAAATCTAGCGGGAAGGAAGGAGGGGCAAGAAAGTAAAAAAAAAAAGAGAAGATGGAAATTCCCATGCAGACGGGCGTGAAAGGTAAGTCATTTTAAACGCAAGATGCTTTTTATGAATCCGAGTTCTTCCCCAAGGTTAGCTGTCCTACTGGTATTACGAAAAGCCACTTGACTTGACGAGTAGAACAATAAAAACTTGTCCGTTTTTCAACCTTCATCAAACTCCCCAGTTCTAATGCCAAGAGCTAGAAAACTGTACTTGCTTGAACAATGATACTGCAAGAACAGGGAAGGAAATGCATCAAGGCTTACAACACACTGCCAGGAAGCAAAACATCATTTTGAAACATAAGATATATAAATTAGAAGAGAAACTTTGATACAATTGCAAGAAGGAAATGACTGCTAAATAAACTCATGAAAGCACCTATTTAAAAAGGATAATGCAGGACACTAAATCTAGATGAAGCAACTATTAAGGTTAGTCTAGTGAGGTGAAGCTTTAGTCTAAATTTACCTTTCCTTATATGGATGGTATTAAAAGTAATGAATTAATCTTTTTTTTTATTTTTACAATATAGACTATACTTTTTAAAGCCATCACAAGAGAATGGAGTTATAAACTGTTACAAAAAGTGTTGGATGTTAATATGGGATATTGATTCAAAACACTATTAATCTCTGATAAGTACGCCCAACAGAAAATCAGCCAAGCCGGTTACTTTGTAAATGAACAGATATTATAGCATTAACAACATATTAATAGATGAGAAGAGCCGTGTTGAAAACGTAATAAAATGAGCCATGGTTTTGTTTGTACATTTCTACTTATAATTAAACAGTTTCCAGACACGTCGTTTTCACTTAAAGCTAAGAAAAAGCATCTTAGCTGAAGCTTCCTCGTGAAACTGGTGGCAAGATGGTACATCGTAGCTACTGTAATCCACTGCACTGTTTCAGTTAGCTAACACTAGCTAGCTACCTTCGTGGTGCTCTACTGGTTTTGTAGCAGCACGGTTTTCTGTTTACGTTCTGAAGCCCAGATGTCGTGCTGTATACAATATTTTTATGATTTCCGTCTGATTTAGAAATGATTCCAAACTACCGACAACTTTTGTCTGTGTTTTTGTGATTTCATGTGTCTCTGTACTTATGTACAGACAAACTGCCAAAGTGTCAGCTCCTCATGCTCCTTAAACATACCCTATACAAAAGAAGTCCAATCAATTATATTTTCTGCAATCGAATTACTCAGTTACTTTGAGGAAATGTTTCGGCCCTAGAAAAACAATTAAAAAACACTTCCCATGTAACGTGTGTTATGCACGCTGTTTATGTGTAAAGGTGCTGCGTTTATGTATAACATTCTCCTAAACAACTTTACAGTTACATGTGAAAACAACTGCGGGTTTTTAGTACTGGTGCCACAACACTAGTGTAATTAGTGACTCAGAAGCCATTAGTTTAACAACATGCAGTCAAATAACTATTAGCAATATACATTCATTTAAACACAAAGTCATTTTAATTTCATTTCATTTCATTTTCTTTGGCCTGCCACAAAAGAAATATTGATCATTTGTCGACATCATACAATGGCTCGTTACTGCTTAAGAAAGCAATCAGGTTTGGCTGTCAGAATAAAGTTCCCCTGATTAGTCTCATGTTCCTCTAGTCAGCTACCTCGAATCCAACTTTTTACGACTTGGGGGTGGACAAAAGCACTAACCAGGTGCCTGAGGCAACCAAATGCAATGTCCAGGCCCCTTGCCTGGAGGACAAAGAAAGTTAAACCACCAGAAAAAGAAAAAACTCCTACTCCCTATTGACTTTAATAAAACATGTGTTTTTTATTAAAGCCAGCCAACTGCAGCTTTTCTAACAAGCTCAGGAAAATGCTACCAACCGTCTTACACATGCATGAGCTCACAGATGCTCCTGATTGGCCCGTGCCGCTATGATTGACAGGAGACAGACAGCATGCCATCCATCCCACCAGGCTAATTCTGCTCTCTTGGACTGTTAGCCACGGATGGCTCCGGCGTTGTCGGGATCTGAACTCGCGATGCATGTAGTGCAGGGCAAAGTCGTCATATAACCCTCCTGCTGGTACCATATGCAGGTATTTTACTTATATTCACACATATTGAATGAAAATATGGATACCAGCCAAACTCTTATTATATTATCTTTTACATAAACACCACAAGTTAGTTTATAGAAAAATCCTGGCCACCAACTTCCTGACTTTTTGTCAAGCATACAAACTCAATGTGCAGCATTAGGTATAGAGGCAAAGTGATAATGTGGCTACATGCTGCCATCTGAAATTTTTGCATCCTTTTGTATGTATTAATGCACTTAACTAGCTAACCACCTTGCTGTACATCATTACACGAAGTTAATGGAGACTTTTTAGCCAGGCCAACACAATCACAGGACTGGGCCGCACACTAAAGCGTTTCTTCAGATATAATCTCATTCATTTATAATTTGTCTCAGGTGACACCGTGTGAAGAAAATGGCTCCAATGGCATTCAAACCTGTACTGTAAATATTGCTTTTAATTCATCCAGTTAGCAGACTACAAAAATGACTTGTAGCTCATCACTGTTTGTACCGTTGTAATCAAAGAAACAGAACATGGCCGTTTAAACTAAACAGACAGCTTTCTTATTTACAAAGAGAATGCTTAATCCTGTAGTACAACATGACTGACAAAACCTATTGAAAATAAAACTCAAGAAAGCATGTTAGGTAAACAGTAGCAGGATTATCCACCACCCTCAAAGTGTAAAAAACTTAACAAGAGGCTATTAAGTGGCTTATGTGCTCAGTTATAATCATGTTAACCACCTAGTAGTCACTGAGCCCACACAACAAAAAGAGCATCACCCCTAATACAGTGCAGTGACACTAATCCTAACTGTGAGAGAAATCATGTCGCAAGGCCAAAATATCCTTTTTCCAGTAGTGAATGTGTATAAAGTGCTGATCTGTTGGCAAACTATCATTGCATTATCACAGGTTTTGTTGGCAGTGTTCACTGCGTTGCTCAAACAACAAAAATTCCTGAATGGGATCATTTATCTATTACGTTTGTTTGCTGTTGGCCTTGACCTTTCACACACACACAAAGCATACCCAAACAGAGAACAAATAGGAAGCGTAAAAAACAACTCACCCCTTTTCCTAGTAAGAAGCAGGCAAAAGTTTTACCGCAAGCTTAAACAGGAAATCCCATTGACGTCAAAGCCTATGCTGTGTAAGATATGAGTGAAAACCAGGGCCAAAAGAATATATGCATATTATGGCATCTAAAATCTGGGTTAAATGGTCAATTCCTGATAAACGCACTCATTCCGAAAATTACACAGGTATTACAGGTTAACTAAAGTCATCATTTAACATTTACTCAAATTTCCAGAGTCACTAACAGAAGATTATTATTATTATCATCGCAGCTGGTTGTTATCAGCAGGCTGAAATTATTATACATTCTCCACTCCACACTAAAGTGATGCCACGCCGACAGATGAAGATAAACCATCACAGAATATGGAAAAACGTGCTCTCCGTCTTCATTTAAAGTCGTTAACGATCATAAAAAAAATCCTTACATTGTAAATGTCATATACTTTTAAATAATATGAAATAAACAAAAATGTCAATTTCATATACTGCAATAGAATAGGCTAACGGGCACCGAGCGCTATAGTTCATACAGCAGTATTCCCACTATTGCCTACAGACATTTTTTCTATTAAAAAACGTGACATAAAATTCACAATTTAATTCACAATAAGCTATTTCTCGGGTACAGACTGTCTAAATGCATTGTCTGCTTGTGTGCAAACTTATTGTAAGGCAAATGCATTAGACGAACCTTCAACACAAAATGGCGACGACCGGCTAGAAGAAATGTTGTTTGCTAACTTAATGTTAGCTTGAAGCATGCTTGCTAACGGCAGCGACGCAAGCTTAACAGGATACATCGCATCGCGTTTAACCCGCTGAAGTGTAATACAAGCACGGAAAACCGCTCACTCTACCTTTTCTTTTCGGTGACAACTCCAGTATCCATTCCTGGGTGAAACCTCTCAGTATGTAAGGTTTTACCCGTAAAACCACAGGCGCAACAAAACTAGTGGCTAAGCTAGCTGGTTCCCAAGGCCGAGAGAATGAAGGACGTGTCCAACTGTCTTAAATATGACGCAAGTCTTTCCCAAAAACACAGAGGAAACACGAATGTAACAGTTTCTTATCCGATATTCTGATCAGTCGAATTCACGAGGGAGGTCGACCCTCTAATAGCCTGAAGGTCAAAACATTTGTATTCCAGCGGTCGGTTATCTCCGGTAGACTTACAGCGAAGCTACGCAACGAACTTTACAACTACTCTCTATGGGGGCGCGTTCATGATTACGGGAGCGCGCAATCACGTGTTTCATTGGCATGGAGACAGGAAACGTCACTGAATGCTCTCACTGCAACTCTTTCCATAGGCTCTGTGTAGGCTAAAGATGGAAACAAAATCTGAAATAGATAAAAGACATGTCACCATAATCTCAGTCTAAGCACAGTAGTGGCATTGACATAAATGTGGCATGGAGTGTGAGTGCTTATATACTGGCATCTTCTCAGCAGTGGTCCCTTTAAATTGATGGATGAAATATAGGGCACCTGATAAACTGTGCATAGCAACAGATGGGCTACAGCTAGTACCTCATCAAAAATCAGTGTGGGGACAGTATTTACATCTTAGCAAGTACAAACATCATGTATACAGTCAAAATTATCTAGTATTTCTTATTATAAGACTGTAATAAACCAAATACATTTATTGGTTATATATAGTTTATTTTAGTTTGCTATCTATCTATCTGTATATTACTAAACCTACTATATCTAGACATTTCATTCATTTCAAGCTGTACATTTTCCTATTCTGTCCTATTGAGATAACCTTGTGTTTTCTAGAAATAAGTGATTTACATTGGCAAAATTATCTGCCAATGCAAAAAGACCATTTAATGACTGAAATTAGTTTAAAAGGGTTTAGAAATAGGTTTGATAATCATATTTTAATTACAATCCTATAATTGATTATGCTAGGCCATTTTGAATATATTCAAGATATTTCCACTTGCTTTGTCATTTTTTTGCAGTGTTTTTGCAGTGCTTTTATCCAAAGTAACATACAATTGATACAGGATATAAATTTATTTGAACTTGTCACCTCCAACCAGCTGCTTAAAATTTTAACCACTAGGCCACCACTTCCCCTTAAAATGAAACTGATCTGAAATCTATAAAAAAAAGTCTGGTTCACCATTCAAACTGTGTACAGTGCACAAAGATTTAAAACACCATTAAAACTGTATACAGTGTGCAAACTTTTATTTTATTTTATTTTTTCATTTAGCAGGCACTTACAATATATTGAAAGCAACTTGCAGCTGAGCCGAGTAGATGCTTACTAGGTGAACCTTGCTCAAGGACCCAACAGTGGAAGCTTGGCAGTACAGGATTCAAACTTTCTGATCAGTAATCCAGAGCCCGAATCTCTGAGTGACTCGGTACCTGTACCTAATTAACTGCCAACCAAGTGTATTTATGGATATCACAGTTAACCTTCACAATGTACATTAAAGTCATCTATCAGCAAAGACCGTCAAGTATGACCACACAGGCCAAGCTCACTTGACAAATGTTGCTGCTCCAATCCAATATGGCCTTCACTCCTCACATCCCCCACCTGTGCAATACCATCATCAGATGTGGCACTGGTTTTCAAGTATGCATGATGCACATCACTCAGTAAGGTTGACTGATCTGTCAGAGAGAGAGATAAAGTGAGTTCAGTGAACAGATTTGTTTACAAAGGTCAACATATTTGATTAATCTGTCAACAGTGTTATTAGATGGTGCTAGTAAATTTACAATGACCTTCACTCGTTTCAGTGACATTCATAAAACAAAATATTTTGCACAATAAGTTTCGAAACAACAATATGTCATATTCTGCATATGTACTTTTTTTTACATCTTTTATTTTCTTAGCAGAAATATACTCAAGTCAGTCATTTTGCTTTTCTGCTTCTGCCACCTTTTCTCCTCCTTTTGTACTTTGGTTCCACACTAGAATCTGGTATTCTCTGATTTATAGTAGGATGTAGAACAGCTGTGTGGACTGACTGTGGGCTTTAAAATCCTGGTTGCTATAGGGGGAACATGACTCTAGAACTCATATTATTTTAGAAATGTTTTTTTCCTAGCACGCATGTGAGTGGTATAATTGACTCACAATGGACAAGACACTTAAGAAATTATTAAAGAGAACCCACTCTACCCTGTCAATTCCTCATGCTTTACTCTTAAAGGCAAAGTTTACATCAACAATATTACTAGGAATAGTATTGACTATTCAATAATACTGTAATTGAAAATGAAATACCATGGTACCACCGTGTCAGGGAATTATTATGGAAATGAGTAAAAATGCTGAGCTGCACATCCATATCACAATATCTGGGCATGATGGGAGAAAGCACAAGGTTTTCTTGTTGATTTGTTTTATGCAATATATGCCCATGGCAAGAGCAGGAGGAGAAGGCCTGCATGCAGATGGCAGATGCTGCACACTGGAAAACAGTAAAAAGTAGGCTAAAACATATGAGTAAGAAGGATACTTCCATTTTAAGTACTTTTGAATGTTTATCCTATTCATATAAGACTATTTGCAATGCAAGAAAATTCATCCTTTTGTAATGTTTACTATTATTATAATCAATATTCTTCACTTATGTAAATTCATCTTCACAGCCATGAGTCTTGCATCTGCTCTTGTTTCAGTGTCTGTAAATTAATTTACATCAGTTGCCTCACCTAAGGCATTAACATTATTTTCTGCATCATGATGAATGACAAACACACATGCACTGGGAATAGGGAATTCATTTTCATATTAGATAGAGCATGGTAACACCCACACCACTGTTCACATGGTCACAGGCAAATGGAAGTGGATGAAGGTTCAACCCTTTCACAGATATCACGGCTTTGTTTGTTTTCATAAACACTTCCTGTCTTGTGCTCATTACAAATGATCTAGTAGCTAGTGCTTCTAATCAGATTACCCAAAAGGTTCACTCTGCCAGTATATAAAGACTTCTTGCACAGAAGTTATCAGTGATGATTTGTATGTCATGAGGTTACCATCCAGTATGCAAATATAGGCTAGGTGCAACAAACATCCCAACAGGCAAAGAAAAGAGTAAAGACCATAGCATGACAAAAAGCTTCATTTAAATGAAGCTTTCATTAAAGCTTCATTTTCACCAGCTTATAAATGTCCATATAATACATACACGAGCAGTCACTATATAGTGAAGGACATATTCAGGTTGCCAGAAACATGGTTTTACACATACTACCCTTTAAGTTGAATCCTGTCAACAGTACTTGGTGCCATTACAGACAGAAGGCCAGATATTGAAGTTATAAATAGAAATCAGTGCAAGATATAGAGTAACCAACAACCATCTATTATTTATACCGGATCACGGGGAAGCTGGAGCCAATCCAATCCCAGCTGACAAGAGGTGGGGTACACGCTGGGAAGGTCGCCAATCTATCACAGGGCTAACACAGGGACAAACAACCTTTCACACTCATATTCACACCTATAGGCAATTTAGAGTAGCCAGTTGACCTAATCTACATGTCTTTGGACTGTGGGAGGAAACCCATGCAGGCACAAGCAGAACATGCAAACTCCACACAGAAAGACCCCAGTCAACCGGAAAGTTTGAACCCAGAACCTTCTTCCTGTGAGGTAACAGTGCTAACAACTGCACCACGGTGTAACCCTATAACCAACATTTGAACTATAAATATCTCAATGTTATATGAAGTAGTAAAGCTATGCAAAAAGACTGATGTGTTCACATGCAAAACCTGCTTCATGTTTTTCAATTCAGATTGCTAGAAAATTCCAGAAGCCTACTTCTGTAAAGAACCCAGTGAACTTCTCGGCAATCCAGTGACTCAGTGCACTGACTCACACAGACACCATTCAACCAGATTGGGGTAGTTTTTGGCGGTCACACTGCTTACTGTGGAAAACGACAGCCCAACTGAATGCATGGCTGAACTTTCTTTCATTAGCATCACCAGCCTATTTCTTGGGTGAGCCCCAGCAGAAGACCAGTTTCCCATCCACAAAAATGAAATAAAATCACCATGTGTTGCTTCAGTGCAATAAAATGCTTGCACGATTTAGGTATCATAAAAGTACACTATTAATTTCTGTTACCTGACTATAGGGATGGGCTATATTACAAAAAATATCATATCAAGACATTTGAAGAAATTCTGTGATACATAAGATGATATAGATATCACTTTAAACTGAAAAGGGTAAGATATAAATTGTAATCATTTTAATAAAGTCTGACAATAAAAAATAATTTCACAATTTTACAGCACTTTCAGTGCACAATGTTTACATCAAATCAGCTGCTTCTAATGACAGTTTGTCATTGCTATCTATAAAATGTTAAAACAAGATATCATGATACCTGCAATCTCTGAAAAATGGATTCTGACCTAATTTATCATGATATTAATATTATATTGTCATATTGCCCAGCCCTACCTGACTGTCTCAGAAATGTTATTCAGTATAAGAGTAAACATGGATGAGAGTTTGATACTTTCTCCAAAACCAACTAGTAACAACAAATGTGTGTGAAATTCTTTAGTAAGCAACTGCATGAATTACCCGAAGAAGCACAGGGTCACAGAGATTAATCTTTGATCTAAAGGTCTAACACGCTTCATCGAGATATGACACATTGCTGTCTGCAGCTCTAACACTAGGTTGTTTCATCTCAGTGTTACAGAAAACTGTTTAAATTTAGCATCTTAAGTTGTAGGAAGCAAGAACCAGATATTAGAACCAGACCTCAAGGACATGGCAGTTGCCACAGTTGGGCTCTTGAGGAAATCCATTAAAATTCTCTGTTCCAGGAGTGCTGGATCACGCGCTTCCTAACAAGTTACGAAGAAAAGACTTCACAGTAATGTAATGTATAAGTATAGGCTTCTTCTTCTAGATATTATGCCTCTGACTGTCAGGTTAGTATGGCTCTGAAATGTTTCATGTCTCTCATACTACAGTGATATGCCAGCAATGCACATTGTACTTTTTAACCACTTATACTTACGTTTAATGCTGCGGAATATCTGCGAGACAACTTATTTCCTGTTATCAGGCCCTCTTTTTTCTCTCTCTTTCTTTAAGTTAATAAGACTCAAAAATGCAGCTTGTCATGACACATGGCACAGTTTTCAACCACCACCATTAAGTAGTGGTCAGTTAATAAAAACCGGAATGTAAGTATTATAAAAAAAAAGTCAATAAGATTTATTTGGTCTGTTTACACTAAGAGCAGGTAATAAGGCTAATCAAATCAGTGTCCATAATATATCTAATATCGTCAGTCAAATAAGCAATCTTCACAAAGTATTTTTTCCAGTTGCCATATACAGTGCGAACCTCATGATCAAAATAAGGAAGTGTATCCATTCTGGCGTTTACAGTAAGTGACAGTTAAGCATATATGTACTAAGTGTGCTAGACATTCATGAACATGAAGAAACAAGATGCCTATTTTTATTAAGTGTTGTGTGCGATTTAAATGTACCTTAGGCTCAGACTCACCGTGCACAATAATGGCTGAACAAACATTTGACATAAGCGTGATAACACATTCAAGTGCACGTGTAGAGGATTCACAGCAATTCATAGACATTAGATTGAATCGTGGAGAGCAATGTCTTTTTACTTAGTCTGTTTCCAAACAACAATCCTGAATTAATGATGTGTTTTCTCTTCCTTAAATCAAATCATGATAAAAAAATACAACAACTCATCAGTTAGTCCTCTAAGAGTTGAGCCAGACTTGTTCCAACAAGAAAAATACTAAACCAGCCATTCGTAATCCTACTGTTGGCAACTGTGCATATCTCTGTATATTATTTGTGTTCTTTCCTAAGCATACCAAAATTTACTCTGGTGATTATGGGATTTCTAATTAGCAGATTGAATTGCACGTGTTAAACAGAGGAATCACAAAATTGCAGTTCTAAAGGAATGAGATTGAGAATCACAACACTAAAATGTGCACTCCAGGAGGATTCCAGAACAGAGTTGAGATTAGAAATAAAATATGGTCTACGGTCGATGTTCTGGTGTTTTTGGACAGCAGTGACTCAAACAGTGCACAAATTCACACTGTCAGCTTCCAATAAACACTTTCAATATTTCAATGTTACAATGTTCATGTACGACACTAAGAATAAATTAGCACTATACACATATTTGTGTGTTAAACATGCAGACGCTCAGGAGCGGTGTATGAGAAGTCTTTGAAGTCATCTTGGTTCAGGGGGATCAGTGCCTCTTCTATGGGGGTGAGTGTGGGGTCTTCCTGCGTGAAGTCAGGATCAAAATTGTTCACGTCCTCTGAAGATTTCTGCACAGCACATTGCAAACAGGGCAGGTGTTATAAATAAAGCAGTGAACTATTTCAGTAAAGTCAGCTGCATACAGCATATCAATGTCACCATTAGAGATCAAAGAAGCTATGGCCAAGCACAACTGTAAATGAACATAGTAATGCTGGTGATGAAAGTAAAGAGGTGTGATTGTGCTGGGGGGCTTGGCTTACTATTCGAGGTTTGAAAGGGGAATCCAACTCGCGCTTCCTCAGCTTCTCCCAGTCCAAGTCTCTGAAGAAGGGGTGAGAAGTGATTGCCTTCTCCCCGCCATCCCTCTCTATACAGCCCAGTCGATGTTTGGGGTCTTTGGTCAGGAACTGGTGGAGATCAAAGTGCTTAATATTAAATTCTGCAGTCCAGTTTGACGTCAGTTCATGTTTGGAGGCTCTGTGTATTTCTGCATACTAAAATGACAGATTAGTTATTCACTAGAGGTCAGCAAGGGTCAAACTCTTACCCTGGGTGTTGACACAGTTAGGAACAAGGCATTTTATTACACAGAGAAGAAAAATAAAGAGATTGTCTTCTTCACAGGTCTAAATCAGAAGAACCATTGTTCAATCTCTTTCATAGAGGATTAAGGATGAAGCTGAATCAAAGGGATTGTACAACCTGGGAAAATTACTGTTTACTGTGTTGCTGGGAAGATTGGGTTTCCACCTACCATAGCATTTAACTGCAGAAACAGGTAATTACATTATTATATGTGTCCCAAGCCATAATACAAGCTCTATTCTCTCTTCATACCTGTAAGTAACAGGGCAGACAATTCTAGGTATAGCACCAAAAAACTTCTGGCCAACAAAAACTGCACAAGGCTATAAACGGAAACACAATATAAAAGATGATATTACACTGTATTACATTGTGTGCATTGAACCCACAATACCTCTAATCTCCTCTCCAGAGAGATACAGTCACATGCTGCAGGGGATAATCCATGCAGGCACAGCCGTTTAACCCTTGCTGAAGTGGAATGGGATTAAATAACCATAAATTAAACTTGCCCTGACCAACAGTTTTCATTTGATCTAGATCAAATCCTCATGGTTATAAACTTCATGGTCTCCTAGCAACCAATATATTAACTGGTTTAAAACAAATCTCTTAACTACCATGTGCAGCTTTTTTCCCCATGTACACACATTAACTGAGTCAATATCATGGTATAGCATGGGCCATACCAAGAGAATGAGGGAAATCAATTTTCCCTATTCCAAGCCCAGATGCCAGGCTTCACGGTGCAGTATTGGTGGTCATATTTACAACCGCATGATGTTGAGCTTATGTAAGAGGTTATGTAAAGCAATCTTCCATAACAGCTGCTCAGTAGCCTCTGAACTCTAGAGAGATTCATGCAGTGGGGTCCAAAAGTCTGAGATTAACAGACTACACAGATTAACACATTAAAAATATGTTATTCTAAAAATAAACAGCAGATTTAGAATTTTGAAACATTTAAAAGCAAAAGAAGTAAATGCTGAATATCCTGAATATTTAAAATTCATGATTCTGCTCTATTTCTAGATCCCTATTTAAATATAAGCAAATTGTGATGTTGACTGTTTTGTACAAAAAGTCATAATTTCTTGTCTAATGTCTAATCTCTTCTGTTGAACATGTTCAGTTAGGAATCAGAATAGATTGTTGATATTGTGACACTTTTAAACAGTTAATGTAGTGGAACAGAGTACTGGACTTTTGACAAATATGTAAACATCAGCTTGGATTAGGGTTGCCTGAGGGGAGAGATTAAACACAGGTGTAAATTGCATTAACTACAAATGTAAGGAGGAGAAGGAAGAGATTTTATACAAAGCATTAACTGGCAGGGAAAAATGAGAAGATTTGTGCATTGTCTTGTTTGTATTTCCCATGAAAGACTCAGCATTGTTAACTGGAAATGAGCTGTTTTTCTAAGCAAACCCTAAAGACATTATTGAATGACTCATGTAGACTGACAAATGATACACAGGTTAAAGTATAAAGAAATGATTGTCTTGAGAGATTAATTCACCCCTCCACACCCCAGAACACATGCACACAAGCTTTCCGGCCAGGAGAAATACATACTTTTCTTGTATTGCTATTGGTAGTCTACATTATTATTATTATTATTATTATTATTATTATTACTTTTTCCTCTCATTTCCAGACAACTTTGCCAAAAATTACTAAAAAGGTGCTGACACAATCTTAAACTCGCTGACCATACCTTTAAGGTGAGGACTTAGCTTACCCCTTTAAGGATGTCCTCCGCCTCATTGCTAAGCCAAGATGAATAGATCACTTCATCCCTGAGGATGCACTCAAACAACTCGTCCTCCGTCTCTGCTTCAAATGGTGCATGTCCAGACAGCATCTCAAACAGCAGGACTCCCATAGCCCACCAGTCCACAGACACTGCATATGGTTCCTCTAGGATGATCTAAGAGCGAAAATCACATCACAATACAACATGCTAAAATGCTCATTCATTATGAGCTAGATGTATGTTATACATACTTTAGTTACTGTCACTCTGCAAAAATATTTACTTCAGGTGCAATGTAGTCTGGTGTCCCACAGAACGTAGCAGTCACGGCTCCATTAGTCATCCCTTCCTTGCACATTCCAAAGTCTGCAAGTTTACAGTGGCCATCTTTGTCCAGTAGTATGTTGTCCAGTTTCAGGTCCCTGCAAAATATGTATAGAGATGTAATATGTGACAATATTTAAAATGGAATGACAGTACAGTCCTGAAAATCTGGAACCATTGGCATTTTTCCTTATATGAAGTTTAATATTTTTCTTTTTTTCAGGTCAAATGTGGCTTCAAAACTAACAATAGAAGATTGAATTCACTATATACACACACAAGTGTTGGGTAATCCAAGGCCGTCATTTTGAGCAGTTGTTGGAATATCTGTAATTAAATAAATAATTGCCTATGGGATCTGTCCATGATGTACCCCACCTCTCACCCAGAGTTAGCTGAGATTGGCTCCAGCTTCCCTGTGTCCCGCAATGGATAAGTGGCATAGATAATTGCCTATGGGCCATAGACTTTTGGGACACCCTGTATTTAAATGTAAGTAATAATTGTCTCAGTGGCTGCTGGTTTATAGCATAAAAAGCCAATGACTAAAGTCCAAGAACTGTATGATACCGTACAGGCCGCAGTAACATTTTGAACTGTAATATGCAAGTGCAAACATCATTGTTGACTATTGATCCTTATCTTTACAAGATACAAGGTTGTGATACTCTCTATACAAAGTGTGCCACATGTACAGTGCAGTGGTGGCTCAATGGGTAAGGTTACTGCCAAACTGCCACTGTTGGGGTCATGAGCATGGTCCTTAACCCTCTCTGCTCCAGGGGTACTAGATCATGGCTTGATGACTTCCTAACATGCTTGAATTTCACTGTGCTGTAATGTATATGTGACAAATAAAGCCTTCTTCTGTATACATCAAATGCACTCATAGAGTTATGATGCAATAGCTGTGCAATGTGACTCATTTCCTGTTTGTCTGCTGTGTGTATGGGTCTGAGTTCTACACACATCTTACACATTTCCACAATACGGATAGAACAGGGAGCAGAAATAGGAGTGCTTAGAGGTGGGGCACATGAACACAAAATATCAATCATGTGGCAGAATGACTGCTGGGTTTCCAAACAAAGGAATAAATGCTCAAGCAAATTTGGAATTCCAACAGAATCATAGATAACAGTTGTTACATATAGATGACATGATGTTACAATCCAGAGTAAGGGAGGACACTTCACTGATATTCCAGATAAGTATGTAACTAAAGTCGTTTAAGGTCAGGCTTAGGAGACAGCCAGCTCTACAGATGGAAAAAAGAGTGGAAAGCTACAGAACTTCAGAGACGCCAAAACCGTGAAGTTTCTCACGTCTACAGCAGTGGTGGACTGCTGGCATTGCAGTACTGTGTGGTAGAGTAGCTATTCCAAGCATTAACCACAAGCCAGAGGGACACAGACAGGGAAGGTTGAAAAACGTGAGATCATTTTTTCAGTTATGTATCCACTTATTATACAGGTATAAAGTCAGTGCACTAATTTAAACTTCACCAATTACTCCAAGTACTTTAAATTTGAAATAGTGTTACCTGCCATCCTTTAATATAGCACATATTCTGTGTGTTATCTTTCATTTCAGGTCATACACTAGCCACACTGAAACTGACTTATAGACCAGCGATTTGAGGGGAGGATAAATCTTCATGGAAAACATCACTCAAAATGTCACATGCACATGTCCCAGATGAGCAAAGGGCGAAGAAAGGACAAGGATAATAGCTGACTCTAAACCAAGCAGGCCAGAGGAGAACTCCTAGTCCTTTTCCTGAGATTAGATTACAGACAGATTACCTCTGGATTAAAGTGTGTCCATTCTTAAGATAAGATCATTGGTCAGCAAGATGGAATGATGAAACAGACAGTTATACTTAACAAGCAAAAAAGCAATGACTATTAATCCTAAAACAAAAAACAAAAAACAAAAACCACACTGATGCTGAAAGAAAGAAACAATTGTTGTAACGGGGGGAAAAAAATTCCCAAATTTCATTAAAAACAAATATCAAATTCATGTGCAGGATTATGATGCAATAGCTCTGCAAAGTGACTCATTTCCTGTTGGTCCACTGTGAGTAGAATACAGGCATACACGTCATTCTCTGGTGCAAAGTATGCATTAATCCTGTTGCTGAGGGACTGATTGAATACTAACATGAATAAATGCTGAAAGGTGAAATAGACAGACTTGCTTAACAAGCTACACAAAAAACAAAGGCAACAATGAATCTCTATTGATCTATAAAAAGATTTAATTAATCTGTAAAAAAACAACAACAACAACAACAAAAAACCCAACCCAGATGATCAACTAAGACCAGTAGACCAGTCCTAAGTGTTAACTATCTACAGTTTCCTTTACACTTGTCAGTAATCACAAGCCTAACACAAGAAATCAAGTCTGAACATGAGTGGAGTTCATAGCAGGATGACATAGATGAAACCACAAATTACAACTCACATCATGTTTACTAAAAACACCTGCATGTTGTACAGCACTACTGGATCAACTGTAGACAGTTGAAATATGTAAACATAATGTGTATGGAAATATGTTTGAAAAAACCCCCAAAACAAAACAAAAAACCCAAAGCACAGAAAAGCTTTACCCAGCTGTATAGCATAACAGTGTGGGGCTGCCCACATTCAATGATAGATGAATGTCAAGAAATATGTATGATTTATCTACATCTCAGGAGAGGCTGGTCAATGCAATATGATCCAAATGATCCAAAGTGAAATGCAGCTCCACCAGTTTTAACTGTAGTGTTTGTGGTGACCTCAATCTGTTTGAAATGCTGCCATGTTGTCTGAAGCATTCTGTTCGCCTAAAATAACACAATCAATTGATTGTACAAGAAATGTACAATGAAACTACTGAAAACATTTGCTGAACAATTACTTCCCCAAAAATGTTTTTCCACAAGTTATAGAAATGCTAAATAGAAGGATTATATATATTTTTCCCATGAATAATCTTGATTATTCAAACAAGTTGAACAGTTCCAATGAAAGTGTTTGTTGCAGTTCCTGTTTTTGACCACTAGGTGCACTAATAACTCTGTGGAAGTTAAGTGGGGAAGTGCGCATGCTGCCCCATGACTGCGCAACAGCTAGAAAGACAAGCAGATCATTGGAACATTAGCATATATCTGTCAAATAGTGAAAGATCACACAAAAGATGCTATTAGCATCCATCCATCCATCCATTTTCTATGCCGCTTTTCCATTGTAGACCTCAGGATCGAACCCTTCGATTGATTGGGATCGATCCTTGATATGTGACAATAGAGCTAAGCACTATACGTTTTGCATTTCAACAAACTTTAAAATACATGGCCTTGTGAATAAAGAATTTATGAACATTGAATATTTCTGATATAAATGCTGGGCTTCTGCCCATCCTGCACCACACCACATAACACATTCCAATGGCTAATGAAACATTTAATTATTTTCCCCTTACATTTAAAAACCTTTTTTAGCAGGTGTTTATTCATTTTTGTCTTCACAGCTCCAGATGTCAGATTGATCATGAGCTTTTAGCCTGTGTGGAGTTTCTATGTGGATTTCCTCTCGGTTCTCTGGTTTCTACCAGCTAAATTGCCCTAGGCTTGAGTGTGCAATTGACCAGCTGTTAATGAAGGTTCTAAAAACATTCCAACAAAAGGTCTTTTTAGAGATGTGCAAATAGCAAAGGTCTTCACAAATAATCTAGAGACAATAGTCTGTGGTATGTTTGGATTGTTGTGTCTTTTTGGATGAGCAAAAGCTAAACACTTGTGCAAGACGGAGTAAGTCACATGAGAGAGATGACACAAGATTGTAGTTTACCCAGCTGTGGGCAGAAACATCAGTTGGGGTGTGTCTAAGACTAGTTGAATTCAGCTGAGACAGGTACAAACATAAGAACATTTAAACAAACAAGAAGGGCAGGTGAAAAATCCTCACCGAGATATGAATAACATATGACGTAGTGTTTGTCCAGAGCAAGTTTGCTTTAGTACGCAGTCACAAATGCATCAAGCTAGGACAAATCCAGCAACATTAGGTGACAATTTGAAAATTTACATACTATAAGCTTAGTCTGAACATTCAGACATGTACAGTGAACACATCTGAAAATGAAAGTAGTGTAAAGTAATAGGGAACCAGTACCTTACCTATATATGATGCCTTTGGAGTGGAGGAACATAAGAGCAGAGGTGATTTCTGCAGCGTAGAACTGTGCTCGAACCTCCTCGAACCGGCGAGTCTTCTGGATATGAAACATGAGGTCGCCACCATTCACAAACTCCATGACAAAGAACAAACGGTCCTAGCAAAGAGAAAGATTGACCCAGGAACATGTAGTGAGCCATTTTAGAATACAATTTACTTATATATATATAATCAAAACATATTACTGTTAATAATACTGTTATAATAAATGCAATACTCATGGCCTTTATTAATAATAATAATAATAAAGAGAACCAGTTTGGTCTTTTTTTGGCTGTAACTACTTCCTTGTTTGCTACAATAATGTAACAACAACAACAAAAAAAAAATCAAAGAAACCATGATTATTATTACTTAGTAATTGCTTTGATGTGTTTCTCAGTGCTGCTGCTTTAGTGTGGTTTGACAATTTGACTGAAGAGATAGAAAACTTTGCAAATCATTATGTCACTGCTAAAACCTTTAACTTCCTTAACAGGTCAGAACTGGCATGCTTAGGCTAGCTCTGGTATGCAGAGCGAGTCACATGACATTTATCAGGAAGAGAAAAATTCTGTACCAACTTGCAGTGAAAATGAATAATGTGCTGCCATCTACTGACTGAAAGTGGTTGTTCATTGCTCACTATGCGCAACACACAAGAGACACACATTCCATCTATTTAAAAAAAAACAACTCCCAGGCATTTCTCATAGAATTGCTGTGATTGCCAGTAATGGAGTCACTAAGGCGATGACTGGCAATAAGGAACTACCTTCACTTACAAGAATGTTACAGAGTTTTTTCAACACAATCTACCAAATGTAACCTGGAGAAGAGTCTCAATGTGCTTCAGCGAAATGAACAAAGAATTTTAAACCCATTTCCTCATCTAATACATATACTACAAATACCTCAGACTCACCCTGGGCAATAAACTAAGCTTTGAACAACACATCCACAAATGCTGTCCACAAAGCATTTTCCAAATCCATGGAAAAGGATTCAAATCCATCCTCAAACTCAAAGCACTTTCCATTGCCGCCATCTTCTGTTATTGCTCTATATGAATATTATTCAACCAATTCTCGTTTAACGGCTGCCAACAGAAACAAACTTATACAAATTACACACAATGCCTCTAAAATTATTGGCCTCCCCACCCCCAACATCTTAGACATCAACAAGATTTCATGGACATTTTTTTGGACCCTTCACCTGACTGTTAACTTTCAACAATGAGATCCCTTTGATGCTGTGTGAGCTCTCTGACAGCCATGGCTTTTGCTGTAGAAGACAACTGAGTAAATGTCAGGAAAATCCTACTAGGACAACTGAACTTTATTTGGGTTTAATCAGAGTCTTTTTAATTGTTGGTATGTGTGTACCCAAGAAGAGTGAATGCAGTAATTGAATCAAAAGGTGCTTCAACAAAGTATTAGTTTAATTTTTTTTCCCTAACAGATTTGTTTGTTTTTGAATTGAATTGTACAGGTTAAAGGTCACATTAAAGGTGGGAAAAGTTTTGAAACGATTTATTGTGTTCTTGTTTTTTTACATCACAAAAACCTGGCATTTTAACAGGGGTGTGTACACTTTTATATCCACTGTACATTAGGGTGACCAGATGTCCTCTTTTCCCCGGACATGTCCTCTTTTTGAGACCTGGAAATTGCGTCCGTCCGAGTTTTAGACTTGTCCGGGATTTTGAGCTGCCTAAACATTCGTCACGTCATGGGCATCGTTTTTTGTGTTCAAATCTGTGGCCACATAAGGAATGTGGTTTTTTTTTTGTGAAAAAGTTCAAAATGTTCAGTTTAATCTAGGCTTAGGGGCCACAATGTTCTTTAGGGCCATAAAGCTCATTGAGCAGATCACCCTGACTGTGTTGACACATTTGTATGACCCCCCCTCTTTTTTGAAAACCAAAATATGGTCACCCTACTGTATATATAGGTATGTGTTTATAGAGGCATATTTACCTTGTATAGATGTTATGGTGTTAATATGTCGATGTTGTGGCTCTGTACAGATCGGGGCAAAACATTTCCTTGAAAAAGGATAATTAAGAATCTATCTATCTACACACACATTTCAGTATTAAAAATACTTAGAAATGACCAAAACGCTAGCTACCTAGTTAACTGTAGTTATGCTAGGTATGCCTAGCTAAGCAAACAGTGGAAAGGCCAAGTGCATGCATGATGAAACCTTCAACTAAACCATGAAGTATAACATATGACAGTGTATTTGATATAAATATAATCATCAAAATATTGTTGTGTCAAGCTACATCACTCCTGCTGCCTGATGAGAAACTAGTGATGCTGACTAATTTCCCCACATGGATAACCTAAACATCACCATGAGATGGGAGTTTTGCTTTGCCACTGTTGCCACTGGCTTGCTCATTGGGTATAAGTTTAAATCTATATATGGATTTCTATAAAGCAGCTATGTGGCAATGTTAAAAGCTCAAATAAATAAAATTGAACTGAATTGCAATGTCATTCCTTGGAACCTTCCCCCACGTTCCTATCATTGATGAGGTTCTGAGCCCAAATAGATCTTTACACTGAGGTACAGGGAAAACCTTTAAGGCTAGGGTCTTATGGAAGATCTCATTTGGTGCTATGTGCTGCAAGCAAAATCATAACATTTTGTCATAGCCTGTTTGGAGCCTGCAGGTAATGTGTGTGAGCTGGTAAGTGGTTGCTGCTGAAGCAGGAATTGAAAATCTTGGTTCATCTGTCACTTCACTGTTAAACATCATGTTCTTGAAGTCCTCCTGCAAGCTTCTGCTCAATGTGAGTTGAGAAAAGATTTCAGGAGTTTTATGCATGGCAGGTTGTTCAGGCTATGGTATCAGAAGTCAGACTTGGGTCTAAATCTGACAGCAGAGAATGCAATTCAGTGTGAGGAGTGAGACACAACAAGGCATGCAAGCTAGGAACCCAATTCATGCTAGTATCCAAGGTATAAAATTCACTCATTGCAGCAATAAAGAGAACACCATTTTTACCATTATACTGTTATTGCCAAATGCGTAGGCATCAGACAGCAGATACAGATGAAGATCCCTGACCCAATTTATCAGGCATCTTCAGTTTTAAATGCTTCAAAGGAAACATGATAATGATCATCAGATTATACAAGCCGAAACTTGTGGAGATATGGCTATTTCACAGCTTAACATCCAACCTGTGGAAAAACTGTACACTCAAGCCATTAGCTAGCCAAGTGAGATAGACTATCTAGCCAGATATTTTGATGTTTTAGAGTATGAAAGCTTTGTATTAAACTTAAGATGCCACTTTGATATTCTGTTGTGTTAAAAATATCTAAGTGCTTCTATAGCCTATAAGTAATATTTAGGATGAGCTAGATAGCTAACTAGGTAGCTAGTAACATGTAGGAATTAACATGTGCCATCTAGCTGACTAGCTAAAAAGCCTAGCAGCTACTGAAACCCCAACAGCATTTGTCTAAGTTAGTTAGCCAGTTAATGTTACCTTTCTACATGTAATGTTGATAATGGAGGTGGTGTTCATGTTAGCATAGCTCAATTGGTTAGTTACCATAAGAAAATGTTTTAGGATAAGTTGTGCCAGTTGTAGAAACATGGAAAAGTAATTTGTAATTCAAAGTAAGTAAAAAATAATGAATAGACATTTTTCACTTATTTACTATTACATGAGTGATTTTCGTGATGACTATTTTTACTTTTACTCAAGTGATTACTACAGAAACAGCACTTTTACTCAAGTGAGAATGTTTTGTACTCTTAACTCCACAACTGCAAACACTATCTATAGCATCATATGGTCACTTAATAACTTCGTTGGAGGTCTCGACATGCATGCACATAAGAATAAGGGGTGAAATAGAACCATCAGGAAAGGTGAAGTATAAGGAATGACTTTTTACTTAAGTATTTAAAAGTTGGATAAAACTACATATAAATACAGCTTTGGTAAGTTAATCTCTAGACCTGGTTACAGACTAGCAGTTTTTAATTCACACCATATAATTCCATTTCTCTACTAGGGGAGATACAGAAAGACAGAAAAGGGCAGAATAACTGTAACTTTATTTCTAAATGTCTATCCCTCTGTGAATGAGCCGTCACAGCATTGCAGCATGAGTTTAGTACTCCACTCCCTAAATACACTCAATTCAATTCAAAAGCTAATTTTTGAGCCGAATGTGGTGCACTTGTGTAGGAAAAATCTCTGTAGGACTGTGGTGTAGTAGGACCTGAGTTTGGACACTCGCTTTAGGCACTCACGGTAGTCTGAAAGCAGTAGTACAGGTGTGTGAGGTATGGGTGTTGGTAAGCCAGAGCCAACACTCGCTTCTCGATCATGGTGGATTCCACGTCGTCGTCTTGCAGTATGACATCTTTCTTCAGCATCTTAACAGCATACACTTGTTCATCACTGTTCATGCGAGCCAGCATTACCTGCACACATGTACACACACAAATTCAAGTACACTGTGTTTTAATGGCCAGGCATCCTGCCTGGATGCAAGGCTTCTCAGAGTGTGAAGGGGAATGTGGACAGGAGGATTTCTGAATGTTTACTGGACAGTGTGCTCGCTGCTTGTCACGCAGAGATGCATGGCTTCTTCATATGATGACTGGGAAATCTTTCAAAGGGGCGGAAACCCATAACCAACCTCATACCTATTAAAAACACAAACCTAAAAATATCTGCCTTAGTCAGACTCACAAAGTTTGCAGTAGTCAGTCAGTAACCTAATCCATAACATTTAACACTACTAGTATGATGTATTTTATCATTGTAATTGGTAAATATGGTAAATAAATAGTAAGAATAAAGTTATGTTTTATTACCACGTTTGATTTTTTGATAATTTATAAGTCAATATATCTATCTGTCACTACCTTCTCAGTGACCTAGATAGCATCTTAGCTTCTTTTTACACGACATGGCAGACACTAATTTTGTTGACCTAATTTTGGAAGAGCCTTTTGATGCTCTTACCAATAAAGAGAGACTTAAATATGAGGCCAAACCAACAGAGGAAATAGATAAAAGAGAACAAACACAGACAGGTACTTTGATAGTAGACACCTGTGCTTCTCCTATATTTAAAACCACAAGCCACCACTGGATATAATATACTCTTACATGAGAAAACTCAAACACTTTAACAGGGAAACAGAAATAAATCAAACAATCCAGATCAGAAATATGTGAATGAGTAAGGTTGTCTGGATATTTTTCAATAAAGGTAATATATGAATTATAATAATTGATTACTAATTAGTGATCATGCTATTTGCTTCAAAATAAAGACATGATTTACATTGTATTCTAAAGTATAGCATGTATTGTATATATTTATAAATGTATAGTATTTACACAGTAATATGGACCAGTAGTGCTGTCTCAGTATGTAGCTTTATAAATGCCTCAAAACTCTTTCATGTCCCTGATACAGCTACGAGATATCATAATGCCTTATTCAAATCAAGCCTGGAAGGGGTAATAACAAAACGTCTTGGACTGGTGTTTGGTTACAGGATAAACACCCAGTTCATTTTCCCAGGGTTGCTGCACTATTTTTAACATCAAATTTAAGACATTTTAAGACCTCAGAAAGAAAAAATAATACCGTTTTTGCTACAAAATAACAACAAAAAACAACATTCAATTGGAGAAGTACTTTTCACATGTTTGTGTGATAGAGAGACAAGAATTTGCATATGGGATGGGGATAGGGTTGTCAACAGTGTATTTTCTGCTGTCTTAATACGTCCAAATGCCTTAGGACCTACAAAAGTGATGTGCTAAGGACTGTAAGCTTGGTATAACATAATCTTACATTGTTGCCCATTTCATGCACTTTTCAGATGGTGCCTTACTGACTACATTACTATAACATGCTGGTGACCGATGTTTCTGAGAGATTAGCCTCAGCAGACTTTAATGGGAGAAAATATAAAAATACATACAATTGTACTGGTTTTCTGTCCACTCCAGAGTACTAAAATACACTTTTGGTTCTTTTTGTGTGTTTACCTTGCCAAAGCTGCCTTTTCCCAGGACCTGTAGGAATGTAAAATCCTCAAGCCCCATATTCACACTCCCCTCCTTAGCCACCTCAGACAGCCCTTGACTTCTAACACTAGAATTGGGAGACTTCACTGAAGACTTGCTTATCTGTGGAAAAGGCAAATAGACACCATCACTGTACATAGACTTACGCTACTGGTCAAAAGTTAGGACACACCTTCTAATTCAATTATTTCTTTATTTTTATGACTTTAAAAGAGACTGGATAATGATGGACTGTTGTTTC
>JAQQZR010000020.1:5074204-5095075 GCA_030068235.1 Notoglanidium macrostoma
CTACATAATTCAGTATATGTGTTGCTTCATAGTTTGAGGTATTCAGTATTGTTTTACAATGTAGAAAACAAAAAAAATATTAAAGAAAAACCTATGAAAGAGAAGGTTTGTCTAAACTTTTGACTGGTAGTACATATATCTATCTTTGTGAGAACACGCACTGACATAAAGCATTCCCTAGCCCCTTACCCTAACATTAACCATCAGAACTAAATGCCTAGCTCCAAGCCTTACCCTAATCCTAACCTAACCCTAATTCTAACCTGAACACTAAAACCAAGTCTTCAACCTTAAAAAGCCCTTTCAAGAAGTGAAGACCAGCCAAAATGTCCTCACTTTCCCAAAATGTCCTCACTCGGTTGGTTAAATACACTTTTCGGTTTTCAACATGTAGCAAGTACAAGTACACACGCACACACCCACTCCCCCCCCCCCCCACACACACACACGCACACACACACACACACACACACACACACACACATACACGTACACACACACACACATACACGTACACACACACACACACATACACATACACACGATGCTCTGTCTTTAAACAGCAGATGTCAATTTGTCCTTAAATTAAGCTTTGATTGAGGATAGTTAATGCAGAATGAATTTGTGTGCATTGGAACATCAAGTAAACTGTGACACTCTACTTAGCAGCATTTATTTTCCTTCCTGACATGTCATAGTTTTAACCTAATACCTTGCAGTGCTGGATAGAAGTCTTCTTCTTCATCCCAACTTCTACATGGCGTCAATGTGGACAGGTGGGGCAAGAGGTGGGGTACACCCAGGGCAAATGTCCAATCTATCACAGGGCTAACACAGAGACTAATAACAATTCATACCTATGGGCAATTTAGAGTAGCCTGATGATCTAATCTGCATGTCTTTAAGCTGTGGGAGGAAATCAGAGAACTCTGAGGAAATCCACACATGCATGGGGAAAACATACAAACTGCACACAGAAAAGCTCTTGTTTGACTGGCAGGCTTGAACCCAGAAGCTTCTGTGAAGCAACAGTAGGAGTAACATGATTTAATTCATGTGACCTATAAGTGGGTGTGGTCAGCATCAAACAGGACGTTAACACCAAAAATATTGAGTTAGGAAAAATTACATATGCTTGGCTATTTTTTCCCGATAAGATTATCAAATTGTCATGATATATGTCATAATGCTGTATATTTTGCATATTTGTACTACATATATACACAAGACCTACTACCATAACAAAATAAGCAAATAATACAAAGTAATAATAAATTATAATAATAAATTATAATAAAATAATATAATACATGAAACACCCTGCAACTGTGGTTAATGATGGTGTACTTTATGTTAGTTGAATCATGTGTTTATGAAACATCCTCCTAAACTAGCAAATAAAGACTTGGAAATATAATGCTACTTAAGACTACTTAGAATGTAGAGATTTTAACTTATTGTACTGTGTTATTATAGTTTTTAAGATTGATATTAATGTTTATTTTTGTAAAATTATTTTATAATTTTTTTTGTAAAACCCTGTATTATGCACCTATAGCAAGAAATAAATTAAAAATGGTTACTTACCATTTTGTGGTATCTATTATGGAGATCTGAACTTAATATTTTCATACTGAATTTTAGAAAAGATTAGCTATGAATGAGGAAAATAATGAATAATTTCCTAAACCCTGTTATTATTTTTGTTGCTAAAATAAATAAATTTTAGAATGTATTGTATATATGTGTGTATATACATTTTTAGGCCAATATATTAATATGTAGTTGATTTTTTAGTCTAAACAAAATTAAACATTTTCCTTTACATATGAATAGTTATCACTTTGGGGAATTCATAAATGCATCAAGTGTTGAGGTATTTGCTTTATTAATAATAAGAAAGCTTAGACAAGTCAGAAATCTGCAGTCTT
This sequence comes from Notoglanidium macrostoma, assembly GCA_030068235.1. Taxonomy (NCBI): domain Eukaryota; kingdom Metazoa; phylum Chordata; class Actinopteri; order Siluriformes; family Auchenoglanididae; genus Notoglanidium; species Notoglanidium macrostoma. Next base: position 5,076,136 of record JAQQZR010000020.1, read on the forward strand.
ACCCAAAATATATTTCCCAACCATGCATGGGGTGTAATTTAAACATGCCATATGATTTCTAGTCTATAGAGGGAGACACAATTGCAGATCATACAGACAAAGAATTACACTAGGCCTGTTAGGGACATTTGGGGACGATAGTTAATACTGTAGCTATACACTCACCAACTATTTTATTAGAAACACCTGTACACCCGTACACCTGCCAAGGCTCACTGGGCAGTTGAATATTGGAACAACATTGCCTCCAGTCTTCGAATGTCCAGTTTTGGTGAGTCCGTGGCCACTGTTGCCTCAGATTCCTTTTCTTAGCTGACAACTGTGGAACCTCATGCGGTCTTCTGCTGCTGAAGCCCATCCATCTCAAGATTCAATGTGCTGTACATTCTAAAAGGCTTTTCTGCTCACCATGTTTGTAAAGGGTGGATATTTGAGTTACCATAGCCTTACTGTCATCTCAAACCAGTCTAGCCATTCTCATCTAATCTCTCTCATCAACAAGCTGCTCACTTTTTTTTTTTGCACCATTCTGTGAAAACTCTAGAAGCTGTTGTGTGTGAACACAATGTGTGTGTCTGGCACCAACAACCATGACACTGTCAGTGTCACTGGATCACATTTTCCCCCTTTCTGATGACTGATTTGAACATTAACTGAAGTTCTTGATCTGTATCTGCATGATTTCTATGCATTGTTCTGCTGCCACATGTCAGTGATTGACTGATTGCTTAACTGCATGAAGGAACAAGTGTACAGGTGTTCCTAATAAAGTGGTCAACAAGTGAAATACCTGTATTATCTTATAGAATCATTATTTATAATTATTTATAATATATATGATAGATATTATATATCATATCATTATTTATAATCAATTTATTAATTTTCAGTAACTCTTTTATTTATTCCTGAATTTTTCACCAACAGAACATATTAGGGTAATATTAGGTTAATATTATTTATAGTCCTATTTTTTTTTTGAGTTCCTGAGATTTGAATAACACCTATTCAACTCAAGGGACCATACCAATGTAAATGAATATCTATTGAAACTTCATTTCATTACCAGATGTACGATAGAATGAACCACTAGATGTCCTCGTACTTTTAAAAAAGAAGAGACTCATTGCAACATCTGAGTTCATGGCCAGTTGTTTGAATGCTTTGAACACTCCCTTCAGAACTGAACCAGGTCCACACTTTCACTTCTCTTTCCCCTCCTTTCAGCTAACTTCTCACATCTCTCTACTGCAGATGTTCTTTACTAACTAATAACTACCTCCTACAGTGAAGGCTGTAACACTAATTAGTACTCTGTTCTTGCTTGTGGGAAGGTCAGGAGATATCTAAAATACACCATTTCGCAGATGACATGCAGAGAAAACACGGATGTGAGCTTCTAATACGACAACAGAAGGGGAGAGAGTGGTGGGTGACTATGACGCAAAGCGTGAAGATAGAAAAACAGCACCTGCTCCTCAACTGCGGTCCCTGCAATGTGACCTCTGAATGTCAGCTGCTCGGCTACTGAGTTACTATATTGGCAGACGGACGAGTCAGCTCTCGACAGCAGGCAGCACCTCGTTCATCATGCTTTATAGGATTCTAGGGATACCAGAACTAACTGCACAAAAATAGACAGCCAAAACATCCCATTTATTGATAAAATCTTGGGGTTTTTTTTAAGCAAAAAACAGTACATAAGTCACATGCTAATTTAGTGTCAAATGAGTGTGTCATTTTGCTGGTACTGTATCAGGTAATCTTGTGGTCCTTGAAAAAAGGATCTAGGATTCTATAATGTACTTTCATGTACTGAGTGTTAGTTGGGATGTATATAGCAATGCAGTGTTCTTTGTCAGCTTACTAAATAGAATTTGAAAGGTATGACTTAATCTCTGGAGTAACTATAGTTCTATTTTAGCATGTGGAAAAACATCAGCTGAAAGATATGAGTTAGGAAATAAAGGTGATAACCCAGCCTCCCAACTGCTCGTCAGACGATGGAAAGGACTCTATAAAGGTTACCTTCTTCAAGGGTAGGTGTGTGTGAGTGAGTGAGTGAGTGAGTGAGTGAAAGAGAAAGAGAGGAAGAGACAGAGAGCAAGTAGAGTGGTCTGATCAAATTAGAGATCTGAAAAGGTTCTCATCAATTCATGAATTGTGTAGACATCAGGACGAAGCTTATGTGTTATGGACTTTTGGTTTTAGGAAATACTAAAGACACACATGTGAAACCATTCACAGGCACTCACATAAGTGCACTCAGCCTAAATGATACATCAGAGAGGCTGTCTGGTTTTCTGAGGCTCTGGTTTTGTTCCTTATAGCTGACATTATGATCACAGCAAAACCAACAAATCCAACCAAGAAATTTCAAGTTGTGTTGGTAGTGTCCTGAGGGGAAGGTGGTTAAATATACATAAAAAGACCTAAAGATTAGTGATAACTTCCAAACTACTGTAAAATCCACCATGCAGGAACGGGTTCTGTATTTGATGAGAATGTAAAGCATTCGACACACAACTCCACATGCTGACATTTCTGTTCCTGAGAACTACGTTTGGTTTCTGTAGCGTTACTCACGATTTCCATGCATGGGCTGCAATGATACTGTCTGCCAGCGACTGGGAAACATTTGCCTTAGTGGTGCCTAATTCAACCCATCTGTGTGAACATACCACTCTGAGGATGATGCATTGCCCACTGCACAGAGCTTCTTGAAAAGAAGGGGGGAAAATCAGTCCAAGACATCATTTTCAAAACCCAGGAACATCTCAATAATCCTTTCCCAGAGTGTCTCTGTAAAACACATTTTGGAAACAATGTAATGTATATGCCATGGTGATTGTGCACAAGCTTCAGATAAATGTTTTCATATCATTAAAAAGGACTTGAAAGCCTCAGTCTAATCCTGACCCGAGCTCATTCTTGACTTTAGTATGATAGATAATGCCTGGAGGACTGGTTCTGACATAGTTTGATATTAATTAGGATTCAGTGCAACTCTGGTGTGGATGATTTGGAATGATTTTACAGATTTATTGCAGGAAATGTCCCTCCCCCAAAATTTCACATCCAACCAGTCATGAACGTGAGCCATTCTGTGCTTTTCATTATAACCAAGCTCCTGGGAGAAAGTGAAACGATATTTTATATCCAGATTTAATCAGACATCATGCCACACTCTAAACCATGTTTTCTCAATCCTTTATCTGAAATAAATATAAGTCTAAATCCTATATCAAACCCGCTTATTCTGTACAAGACATGACAGCCATAATTGGTAGTGCCTTACTATAACCATAACCTTCAGACCAGCAGTTTTTAGTCCAATCTCGACCTCTTTCTGGCCAGACACAAACCTCAAACAGACATAAAACCACAAATTTATTTTGGTTGAGGTAAACTTATTTGCAAAACATGTGGTATTTTGAAAGCAGGATTTTTTTTTAGATTAACTACTTTAAAAGTCTAAACTGATCTTGAGAAATTTCCTTTGACTGTTTTTCTGTTGGAAAATTCCATCTGGATGACTGAGAAATCTTGCTTATGGAAATTCATTGAGATTAGAAGGTTTGGTTTAATGACGATCTCCAGGTGAATGGACATTCATAAGAGAGTCTAGGAATGTGGTAATCAGTTTGAGCTAAAATAAATAAAGTGCTGGCTCCAAAAGTAATTCACTTTCCTGTAAGCAGTGACCTTGCCTCTTTTAAGAAAGGAATACCACAGCAGAGCATAACAAATCAAAACAAACAATCTGGATTTAAGCCAAACACGTTTTTGCCCATTATTGCAGGAGTGGGCCAGAAAGTTCAGGAAATCTCTAGGAAAGCCAGGAGTATTATACTACATGCCTTGGCCGGATGTGCCTAAGCTTGGGGTTCTTTTTTTTTAACCCTCCAGCTGACAGAGAGAGAAAGAGAGAGAGAGAATGAGAGAGAGAAAACAACAAGGCAGGCAAAATGTGTTCATTTAAAAAAAACGAAGTCATGTGTCCTTATCAACATGCCTTTACTCCATGTCTCAGCTCCTATCTACATGGTCATACCTGGGTCTTGAAACTCCATCTCTCACACATTCGCTAATCTTTGCTAACTACTTTGTTTCATCAGGGTCATAGAGCCTGTGAGCACTACACCAATGGCAGAAATACACACTAAAGTGGACACCAATCCCACACCAGCATATACTTGAGAGGTGAGAGGAAACTCACTCAGAGGACACCCATATAAACAAATGCAAAACTCCACACGACTCCACAAAACTTCAGACTGTGGAAGTGTGAGACATCAATCCTCCCTGCCCCCTCACAACCATTCTAACAAGCCTTAACTGTTTACAACTTTTAAAAATGCATTTTATGTTAGGGCCTGAAACAGTGAGCTCTTCCACTCAACATTCCCAAATGCACTGTCCTTCCCTGACCCAACTCATCCAGCTGCCTCTGTATGTCAAGACCGGGTGGGACCTTATCATTATCTCTTACCTCTAGATTTTATCAGTTGGAGCGCTGTGCAACACAGGCAACCTAAACCTGGTTTGTATTTCAAGGCTATGCTTGGGCTATATTAGAATAACAAGACTGACATTAGCAACACACCCAAAGTGGACCTGGGGCAAAGAAAACAGAGATTTAGGAACTATACTTTTTTAAAACATTGTTGTATGTATTCAGCGCCAAATAAAACATCTAGTGCATTATAATGAATCTGATTCAGCACTTCTTTTGTGTAGCGTAAAGTAAATTTGTAGCCTTTATCTTCATCGACAGCCATCATGGAGAATTTATTAGCATATGTCCACTTGTGGCTGCAATTAACAATATTTATCCAGTATGAATATTGCAGTAAAATATACTAAAAAATATACTTTTTAAAAATCACTGGTAATGCTGGCAACAGCAGTCTGTTAACCAAGGAAAATGCTTCCCTCCAGCTCCCATTCTCATAACAACAGAACTATAATTACACTCAATTAGCTCATCAACTTTAGACTGGGTTAAGTGGTATTTACTCAACACAGCCTAATTGTTTGGCAGATGGTATGTGTGGTAAATAGAGGGGTAGAGGATTGTTTGTTGTTCGAACATTTGGGATAGGTTTGCTAAGGCTGCGCCAAGGATTACCTGAGCTAATGATGTGGTCCCTTAGGGCAGGGAAGTGAGGCTTGGGAATTCCACTCAGTGGGGTTCCCTCCTCCCTGTGCTCCAGGCCACACAGCCTTCTCTACATGGTGGGGGGTATATATATGTGTACCAGCACAGGGAATACAAAGAGCAATTCCAAAGCATACATATTTAGAATATTTAGTATTATCTATAAGCAGTTCAGAGAAAGGAATTACGATCAGTAGCACTCCCATCACTAGGTTTATAATATGTATGAACTTTCGGTTGAAATGATGGAAAACCGAATTAAAACATACAAAACTATATCACATCATGTTGCTGGGGTAGAACAATCCAGGGTACATTTTTCATACCTGGAAACATGAATATATACCTTATATAGTGCAATTTTACTCTGAAAGCTAAGTAAAGTCATCCAGTGATTACCAGGTACAGTGGTTAGTAGAAACATAATCAGCCTACTATAAAGCAAAGACACTGTGTCATGACCCAATCGAATTGTTTGCACATTATGCAGCCTTCTAGGGTACCTTCAAGTGGCTGAAGGCAGTGTACATGTATTCCTCATTGTTCTGCATATACCATAAATCTGTGCTTCAGCCAATCTCTTTAATGTTTTGTTTAATGTTTAATGGTTTAATATTTTAATGTTAATGTTAATCTGTAAGAAAATGAAGGAACAGTTTGTGAACAAACAAGTTATCCGTAATTGTTTTCGACTTGATTGTTTTTTTGGGGTTTTTTTGTTTTACATGAAAACTACTGTAGTCACAGCATATTTGTTCTGTTTATCCCAATAACACTTTTCCATCTATCCAAACATACTTTTAGGGTTACTGACCAGTAGTGTATGTCAGTAGCTTGTCAGCATGGTGACATACGATACCTTTGAAGTCTGTCTCAAACCATTTCTTTACCTTCATGTGCATGGTGGCAAACTGGTTCAAGGAACAAAATCGAAATCCAGAAAGGTGCAAAACATAATTAAAACACTATTCTGGAACAGAAATATTAATTTGGAAATTTTTGTTGCTGGATAATGATGTTATTTTGATGTTCCATGTAGCTCGCTATCTTGTTATTTATGCCTGATTTCTCCTAACTCCCCAAATGTTTTTGGAACAACATCATATCTTGCAGGATTTCATTCATTGTATGTTTTTACATTCACTGAGCAGCAAAGGCTATAAGGTTACATGGCTTCAGTTCATGGCTGATGAAAAAAGTGAATTAAGCCTTTGAGATAATGTTTTCTCAATATAAACCCCTTATTATTTTAAGGTATGCTCATGACAAATAATCCAGCCTTTAGACTTTAGCTAACCTGGGGATGGACATTTATCCAGCTATCATGTTTATGCACTAGTAAACAAGGAATTTGCTAATTCTGTTGGCAAAGTGAAACATTCCATTTGGAATAAGGATGTAATTTAATGCATTACTTGGAATGAGATAATGTGTTCAAAACAGATACAAATACAGATACAGAGGCACACTGTTGTTTTTCCCCCACAACAATAGATGCATTTGCAGCATTCTTAATAACTCTGTGATCAGCATTACAGTGGTTAAAGTTTGTGTATATTGTGGGAAATAAAAGCCAAGTCAATTTTAGAAAATGTCACAGGTAGATATAAACAAAAATAGCTGCGTGAGTGAAATAAAAAGAAAGAGTCCTGCAGGATTCACAGACCACGTTCCGATTTGTGCTGAAATTTGAATACGGATTCAGATATTTGGATAAACAGATACAGATTCAGATAGTTTCAAAAAGATTTACACTTGAATGGGACCAACCCACCAACAAAATAAGGGCTAAGTTTACTAACTAAAAAAGTTCTTAAATACAAAATTCTGAACATGTTATGTTGGTGAAAAAGAAGTATAGGGGAGAATGTCTTTACTGAGGATACAGTGACAGCTGTGAGCCTGACGTGTCCAGAGTGCTCTGCAGCTGTCCTGCTTGATCAGAATGGATTGGCTCACTGATCCTCCTCTAACTGGACAGATCCGGACCGGACACATCACCTGCTCTGCCTGGCATGTCCCTCCACAGGGCAAGCCTGGCATAGGAGAAGTACCGGAGTGAGGCCTGCACTAGGGAGAGTGTGAGATCTGCTGATTTTGCTCTTCCATACTGCAGACCTCAGTTATTACTGCACAATATTTACTACACAGTATTACACTATTTACAGAACAAATACATCAGGGAAAATGAATGCTCAGCAGTCACAGTGGCCAGGTAGAAAGGTTAAGGGCTGGTAACAATAGTCCAGAACAATAAGTCATTCTGTTCTCTTTGCACCAAGATTTGCAAGATTCAGTATTTAGGTTTTCTGTTAGTCAGTGTATAAATCTTATAATAACTTCTGATGACTGCAGAATAACAGGATCTTTTTGCTCTTTATTTGTTGCCTTTAAGGAATTATAATAAACAAGGAATTATACTAAACAAACACGGATTTTCCTGCCCTTTTCTCACCACACCTTTTATACTCGTCTGAGCTGACATTACTGTAGCTTCACCTCGTTGGCCCATTGTGTCTTATAAGTTCAAATGGATAAACCTGTTATGTAAAGTTCTGCTAAAGACAAAGCTGAGAACTAAGCAAGGGATCAATGAGCTTTCCTCCTATCCTATATGGAATGCAATCTGTTATAGTCAGTTGAGATACACAGTGATTGGTTTTATATATATATAATCCAATAAAGTGGTGTTTTAAGGTGTATGTTTTATAATGACTAATGCACAGTTAACACTTTGCAAACTCATAGTACCGGAATAGATCAATGAGTTTAAGAAATAAGAAAAGAGCATCACTATGGCCTTCTGGAAAATGAGATGTTACGTGTACTGACAGATAGACGTGCAGCATGTGAGCACCCCACAGAAGCGTGGGTGGCTTAGCACTGGCTTAAGGGAGGGGGGAAACTCTAGTTAAGGCTGATGAACTGTATGTTTGTGAAGATTGTGCTTTAGAACTTGAGATGACTGAAAGGTTGTTCTGGGGAACTATCATCTAACAGCCCTTCAAAAGGACAAGGGAAGGGTGAAAAGGAGAGTGGGAGGAGGCAGGTGTGGCGAAAATGCTGATGTGCCAGGGCCAAAAGGGTAAGACGAGAACAGCACTGTACAGCATAAATGAAGTTGGCACCATGCATAGCAGATGAGCTGGTTCTCAGTGTCTCACACTGTCCCTTCTGCATAGCTTTATTGTGAGCATGCCATGGGAATCTTTATTCTTCACATTTTTAACAGCAAATAAAATGACCATTTCTAGTTTCTTTAGATATTCTATTAAAGCTTTATAAATGTTGTATAAAAGATATACACATGAAAAAAACACACAATCTCTAAAATGAGGATGATGCATTTAATTTAGCTACATATACATCTTTTTATAATATAAATTAAAGATGTATAATAATAGCTGATAATCAATCCAAGAAAAGAAATTCCTTTGCAGGATAATGGAAACCTAGGTTAAACTCTATTCATCAATACATTCATTTTCTATACCATTTATCCATTGTTGGTGACAGGGGAAGCTGGACCCAATCACAGTAGACTTCAGGCTAGAGGTGGGGTACAGCATGGACATTTTGCCAATCTATCACAGGGCTAACAGAGAGACAAAGAACCATTCATTAATTCACACCTATGGGCTATTTAGAGTAGCTAATTGACCTAATCTGCATGTCTTTGGACTGTGGGAGGAAACCAGAGCACCCAGAGGAAACCTGCGTAGGCACTGGGAGAACATGCAAACTCCACAAAGAAAGGCCCCTGGTTGACCTGAGGATCAAACCAGGAACCTTCTTGCTGTGAGGTGACAGTGCTAACCATGGTATATGTATGTGCCAGTAAAACCTTGGAATTTTTCTGATCCTTTTCAGTATTGTTTAAAAATTGTGACTTCTCAAGCATATGATCTAAGATGACAAAACCATGAAAATATGCCTTGGTGATGTACAGTATATTTGACTTAAAATCCATTTGAAGATTTCAGTTTTCTGTATCAATATTAACATTTTAGATATGAATATGTCAATATGAGAATTTGCTGCACTGGTTCACCTTAAGCCGAGGGTTTACTTATCCAAAACCAGACACCAAAATAATAGCTGAACTACTAACCCTTGACCCCAAATCATGCTAATACTTCCTCTTCCTTATCACAATAACCCTCAGCCCCTCAAGCCACTATAGAGGTACATGAAGGAGGGAATTCCACAAACCTAACATAACAGTGTTGATACCCACACATGATACACGTAGCTTCATTTTATGCGGGTGCATAAAATGAATGATATTCTGTCTAGGAGAAAACAGCAGTGTATTGATTTGCTTGAATAATACTCAGGGCTATTTTCATCCCCGCTCTGACGGCTGTCCTTCCTGGTTTGATCCCCTAGGCAACCGATGTGGTCATTCCTTCCAGAAAATGGAGAGCTGTATGTAACCAAACACCAGCAGGGGCCCCTGAAGAACCCAGACACACACAGAGAGAGAGAGAGAGAGAGAGAGAGAGAGAGAGAGAGAGAGAGAGAGAGAGAGAGAGAGTGTTATGGGTTCTGCAGAAAAAGAGTGGGAAGAATAATACAAAGTACAATTTCCAATTTTCTAGTCACTAGAGGAGTTGCTATGCCTGCCCATGCAATATTTTGACATGGTATCATGTTACACATTTATAACAAATTGCACATTTTAATTTGTGCAAAAAAAATTGCGACAACTAAGGTGAAGGGAAAGTATGTGGTTAATGCTTGCATGTTTTCATTCATATGGTCACATGACTTATATCAATTAAAATATGACCACAGTTGAAATACATTTAAATAAATAACACAAATAAACTTTAGTTACCTATACATCAAGGATGACTCTCATCTTCTGCTGCCCAGTCAAACACTTTCCCCCACCATCTCTTCTCTTCCCACACTCACAATAATTTCATCTCTCCTTTCCTTTTATCTCCTTCTGCCCCTCATCTCTCAGTCCTTCCCCATCAGGCTCCTTCCTTTCTCACCACCGCTTTTCACCTTTTTTCTTCCTCTTTCTCTCCTTCTTTCCCATTTCCTTCACACAGGCTGTGCCCTGCTTTGTGAGCCACCTTGAAACCCAAGCTGCCTCAAATAGCAACATCTTTCAGCAGCAGGTCCTTGCTAAAGCATTAGCTGCAACTCGATCTGGCCCTCAAACAGAGCTTTGTTATTGGGTAAATAAAGGGCAGCTGGAGAGCTGAAGGAATGAACATCTGAGCCACCTACAGAGGGCGCTAAAGGAGTGAGAAATTACATGCTAGTGTTTTGAAACTACGGACTGACAGAGTACCAACTACACTTTGTATATACTTGGTATGGAACTGAACAGCATCATGGATGTAACGATATTTATGTAAGAACCTGACGTTTTTGTATTTCAGATCTACCTGGAAGCATGCATAAAGTAGGATTCTCACCTAACCATCACATTGTTGGAGGATTGCTGTACTCACTGAGCCATTAATACCATAACAAAGATATAGTCTTTGTTGCCATGTCATTCTGCCAGAATTCACCCATAGTGGAATGTTCTAGAGCATGGCATGCAAACATGCTCTCTTAGGTGATCAATGCTAAAAAATAAGAGCAATGCAAGAAACACTAAAGAACCCAGAAGATGAAGAGGAAAAGAAAAGCTATACGTGTTAGAGTAAAAGGTGAGAGAATGATATGGTGCAATGTAAAGTATTGTAGAGATGAGTGTTGAAAAGTGAGAGACCATGAAGAGAAGGGAGAGTGTGTTTGCAGCTTTGGGAGAGAGAGGTGCTCTCAGCAGGGCAGCTACAGGTCCTCTCTCACATGTGTTCTGCATCAAGGCAATCAAAGGCTAAGTTCCCCCCTGCAGCCAGACCTGCCCTGCTGTAAAGAGCCATCAAACGAAAGTGTGACAGACTGAAGGGCCTGTAATGGGTATATGAGGGGAGAGGGTCCTGACACACACATGCACTCAGACACACACAATTATAGACATGCATGCAGACATAAAATAGAGGAGTTTGTCTTCCCTCACTCTCACTCTCACTCTCGGGGCGAAGGCAGAGGGCCGTCCCGCTGCTGAAGTAGGAGGGGCAGAGAGGGTCTGAAGTTCTCCCTGCTGACTGGCCTTTTGTGATTGCCCAGAGTAATTAGTCAAGGTGTCTGTGTGGAGTAAAAACAGCAGGCAGCTCATTCTCAATCACCCAGCCCTACAAATGGCCAAGACTGACTAAAACATCTACGACTTGTTCATTTAGGTAAAGCCGTGCTACACAGAGAGCCAGTGTCATAAAGTCTGACTTTACAACAGACTGCTCCATTAGCAGCAGCAACGACAACAACTGCTGTCATCTGCTCTCAGTGTAGTCCATTATGTTTCATGTTCCTCTTGTAGGAAGTAATATGCAACCACTGTGGACTGGAGAGGTATGACTGCTCACCACGTTTTGGGAATAATTACAACTAGTATAGGTTAGAGCAGTTTTGCATTGTTTATTACTGTGTGACAAAAAGGTTCATTAACAAATCTCTCCACTATAGAGCACCAGCCAAAAGTTTCTCTTTACTTAGTTGAGAGGTTCTTGATGTAATGTGGATTATGGAATAACCCTGGAATAGGGCTGTTTACTGTACAAACACATTAAGAAGGCAAGAAGTTCCACTAATAAACTGTTGACAAGTCACACCTGTTAATAGAAAATCATTCCAGGTGACAACTTCATGAAGCTAGTTAAGATAATGCCAATAATGTGCAAAGCTGTCATAAAGTTAAACGCTGGCTACTTTGAAGAATCTAAAATATGAAACATACTACAGAAATCCATGTATATATAAAATTTAGTTTTGCATAGTATTTCATACTTTTGACATCTTCAGTATTGTTCTACAATGTACAAAATATTAAAATAAAGAAAAACATATGAATGTGTAGGTGTGTCCAAACTTTTGACTGGTACTGTATGTATGCACTATACACACTATTTTCACTAAATGCCAGGCTTTGTGTAATCCAGTTGTACACACCATATTTCACACTGACACTTCTACTAGTGCAGCCTAACATGTAGGCCTCTGAGCCCAAAAGCCAATGTATAGGTGACGGGGTTAAGAGGGGGGTTATGGCTTTAGCTGGACAGGGTTTGGCTGGGTTTTGGCTGCAGTGTGAGGGATGAGTACCACACCTGCTGGGTAATCTGTCATTACAGCTGGGGGACAGATCTCAGCTGCCCCCACTAATCACCCCTCCCCTGCTATCCCCTCCTTGAAAACACCTCCCACATTCCACATGCAGCTCCACTTACAGGCCTGGGTGTGTGTTACTGTGTGGGCCAGCATAGTCACATAAACTTTACACACTTTCATGGATGCAGGCCGAAGTTTATTTACAGAAATGTCTGATTAGGGCAAGCTAGACACATGAACCCATAAAACAGTGCATGTAAGGTGATTGTCTTATGATTGCATTAGCACTATCCAATTAACTCTCACAGTTCACTTGGAAATGAAAAAAGCATATCCACTGGAAAAAAGGATGGAATGCAATCAGTACACATTTCCCAGTTTCCTTGTTGCACATTACACAGGAGCTCCGCAGTGCTTAGACTAGTGACAGAGGTTAAGATCATTTGTCTGTCAACAACAGGAAGTATTGATGGGGTCATTTCCTCCATTGCTCCTCCGTGCTGATAGACCTGGATTTGTTGAGATTCTACAGATCTGATTTCACCAGTGAGATAGGATTGGCGAGATGATGTAACCAAAGGATTTGGAAGTGGTGTTGCTCCATGTAGTGATAAAAACCTGTTTTGAATAATACAAGCATAAACAACAACTATGTATAAGGTCTGAGTGTTGAGGCATCTATTGTGCCTAAGGACTGACCTGATTAATTGCAGTTACCTGACTGAAGGAGTAATTACCTGGTTCCTCATATCATTATGATCTCAGCATCGGCAGACATATCTATCATCTGGCTTTTACCACATACCTTTATGAAGACCACTTTACAAATCAGCTCACTCTTTTAAAAGATATAGGCCTATTTTATATGTTATTACTCACAGGCCATTTTAATAGGAATATCTGTAAACATGCTCAATCATGCAGTTATGCAATCAGCCATGTGGTATGTAGCAGCATAACAATCCATAGAATTATGCAGATCCAGGTCAAGGGCTTCAGTTCATGTTCACATCAAACATCAGAATTTGAAAAAATGTGACCTCCATGATTTTGCATGGTTGTTGGTGCCAGAAAGGTTGGTTTGAGTATTTCAGAAACTACTGATCCCCTAGGGTTTTTACTCATAACAGTCTCTAGAGTTTACACAGAATGGTGTGAAAGACAAAAACTATCCAATGAGGCAGAAACACCTTGCTGGTAAGAGAAGTCAGAGAAAAATTGACAAACTGATTTGAGCTGACCGGAAGGCTATGGTAACTCAAGCAACCAATCTTTATAACCGGGGTGAGCAGAAAAATGTCTCAGAGTGCACAACATGTCAAACCTTGAGGTGGATGGGCTACAACAGCAGTGCAACACAGTGGTTTTCACTTCTTTTAGGCCAAGAATCTACAGGAGACTACAGTGGGAAACGTCTCAGTGAAATTTAATTGTGGAAGATTGCAAAAACATCTCTTGGTGTTTTTGCTAATCTTTAACTGCATTTTGGTTAGTCTGTATGATTTAAATGAATAACACAAAATGATACTTTTAAAAAACTGCCCCAGTGACTTACTAGAAGGTTTAATCCAATATCTTGATAGTATATCAAAGTAATATATCAAGTTAATGTATAAAAAACTTTATTAACGTTTATTAACACAAAACCTAAGGTTGACTATAAAGAATACATAAAATAGTAGAGAATTGAAAAAAAGAAGACAGAGGAATGAGGAAGGTTGGAAGCATGTTGCCTGCCTAGTTGAGTGACAGCTTGTATTCTAGGTCTTAGGAGAAGTTGTTTGGAGTAAGGGAGCTACCTGGTGACCTAACTGCTCCTTCAGTTGGTAAGTGACCACATCTCCTGAGGCTTTTGTAATGAGAAACAGCAGCTCTTGCCCCGCTACAGACCTGGATGGAAACTCGATCTGGCTGTTTCCAGCTGCAGCGGATTTTGTGTAGTGGGGGAAGGTGACGTTGTGGGAGTACAGGAGGGACACTGGGGCAAAACTGTGACAAGAGAATGAGTGAAAAAATACCAGTGCAAAATCAGAAGCAAAGAAAGGGAAATGAAGAATAAACTATACACTCTGCATAGTTATTGAACAGATGAAGGCGTATCAACAGCATAAATAACAATGTAACAGCATAATGAAAAAAATGAGTTAAAAAAAAAGAATACTATAATATGCCACATGTAATTTGAGTATATATAATTTGATTCCACTCATTGTTGTGTATACATTTTGTCATCTTCAGATTCTAACACAACACAGGGTGGAAAATGCCTCTGACCTTGGATTGAAATAAACTCAGTATGGAATAGTAACCCCCACTCCCCTTGCCTTCCTGCATTCTCCCCTCTCCTCTCCTCCCCCACCTGCAAACAGTCCCCTGGCACATGCTCCTGATCCAGTGTTTACATGATCACTTCCATTGCAATGGCAATGCCTCCAGGACAAGAGTGATGGAGTGGGCTCCTGCTGGTCAAAGACATAAACAAAGACACAGATTCACATACCAATGTACACACACATATATATATATATAAAGTATAATGTAGTTCTGTGTACAAAGGTTCTGCTTTAGTTCCTGAAAGAAGGATATTTTATGCACATGATCAAAATGTTATATAATTTTATAATAGACATACACAGCATTTTGTGCATAATAACACTTAAAACTGAGCTCACATGAAAAGCTGACATGCAGTCTACTGTTAGTGATGCGAGAGCATTTGCATCAAAATAAACATCTTATTTTTTTTTTAATTATTAATTATGACCTTTAGAGTTTCCATCCTAATTTGTGTTATCATGGCAGAAGTGGGAGGTAGGGAGGCAAGCAGGCTAAACACCACTCACTGCTTTTCTCCTTCACCTTGATGATGAGAAATGACTGCAAGCCGGATAAGCGACAAGAAATATTGCTTTATTTCTACCATCAATTAAGTGATAAGGGGAGAATGAGTCTATAGACTATTTTCCAGATTGACATTTAATACTCAGAGCACTGTGTCTGTCCAGGATTAACTCATTTCTGTGTGCTGTGCCAAAAGAAATGTTTTCTTGCTCTGTCTTTCTTTTTGTCAGCACTTGAATTTTTTAGTCGCTTGAATAACTACAGCATGAACTCCTGCCCCTTCCACAGTTTTTCTTCCTTGTGATAAGGCTACACTCTGCCAAGACACACACACACACACACACACACACACACACACACACACACACACACACAAAACACCATCTGTCAGTTATGTCCAGAAGTGCATACGTCTATAACTCTGTAAGTGTAGATGCATCATAGTGAATTCCCAGTCCAACACATCTACAAATATTAATGACTCACAGCATATTGATCCTGTCTGGGAGGCTTCCTGATCTTCACTAACACAAGACTCTTCTATGAGTCTGCAGAACCCTCCCTCCTGCCTACCTATTTAGGCATAAACAGTTTCAGGAATTATCTAGGTATTTATCCGCATTGCCAGTTTTACGAAGCTCCTAGATGAAATCTGGCAAACCACCAACATGCCAAAGCAAAGTAAAATTCCAATCACAACCTTAATGTAATTTACTGCTGGCTCGTACTTTGTTACAAAAACATTTTCATAATGATTTCATAGAGTGGACTGGAATCCTTAACCTCGAGTATTTCACCATGCGAAATGTTCTCTTACTTCTGACCCTGCATCTCTCACAGAGATGACATATATATACACATACACCAGAGAGCTAATACTGATCTCAAGTTCAAGGTCCATTTTCGAAAAAAGTAATATAGTAGAGTGTGATTTAGTGTGTTGAGGCCCATGTGAGGCCCCCACAGCTGTCTTATAAAAAGTCTAACAGAAAAAAACTCCAGTTTCTCATGCCTCTGAGATGACAGAATCAGCAGGAAGAAACACTCCCTATCCATCAAGTCCTGTACAAGGAGAAGAGAGTAGCTACTACAGGTTAGGGGCATGACCAATAGCTAAGAAAATGAAAGCACAAATACAGTAATGGGTATTTCGAGGCTATATTGAAATAATATTTTTTAACAAAACTGTGAATATTTCTACTTGGGAAGACCTCTTCATATTAAATTATACTTATACATTTTATCTGAATGCTGAGGGTGAAAACCAAATTTCCTCAGAATCTCATGTATAACCACAAGTCTGTGTATGGATGGGCTTACATTTGCAATATATTGTACATATATTAAAAAAACTTGAAATTATAAGGTTCTATCTGACAAGTCTGTGATTTTAACTTGATATCTTAGCAAATGAAAATATCTTGACTATGGGTAAATCTATCTAATATCTTATGAGAAGATCATCATAAATAAACATAAGCATGTTCAAACATGTTTTGGTTTCTAGAAATAAATGCTTACAATTTGAAACCTGCCAAAAGAGCAACCTATTTCAAGCTTAAATTTTATAAAAATGTCTAAAAAATGTGTAATAATAATATATTTGTTTTGGTGGAAGATATAGTTATTTAACTAGTCAATACATTTTCACTGGCTAAGATCATAATTTTTTCAGTGAAGTGAATACGCAATAAGTTTTTAGCCCAAGACCAAAGCAGAACCTTACAAACATTGTGTTGCTTTTATAAGGTCCACTGTTTAGTTTTCCATGAGCTTTAAACATTTAGATTCACCTATTTCCTAATTATGAATCCAAAACATTATGGCTTCACCATTTAATTGTGTCACTTAAAGGAAAACTACATATTAAATATGTTTATACTGAAATAGTTGTACCCATTCTGGGTGTACCCCATCTCTCACCCAATGTCAGCTCCGGGGATTGGCTCCAGCCCACCTGCAACCCGCAATGGATCAGCGGTACAGAAAAAGAAAGAACAAAATAGTTGTGTTTAGTCACTCTGGTGCTAAATTGTTGGTTGGTGCTATATTTTCACTGTTCCTGTGGGAAGTTAGTGGTTGTCATTGGTTGTTTAATAGATTAAATAGATGTCTCTGTTTTCAAGGGATATTCAAAGTCATTAATGGGAAATATAATGTAGAAGTCATGGAGACAGAACTCACTTGACTCAAAGCTCCAGAATATCAGATATACTGTTCGGTTAGTTAGCTACCTATGAGGTGAAGTGCATGATGGCATTAATGCAAGTATTAGCATAAACATTGAAGCTTTGAAGCCTGACCTGTTTAAACAAAGTGTACAGATGAGGAGGTGGGAGACCTAGATAACTAAAGAACTGCGGTTCAACTACAGAACTTAAAAAGAACTGTGGGCTGCAGCAGGCTCTTTATTTACAGATGAATTTTTACTGGCTCCTCTATCAGCAGGTAGTGGACTGGCATTGGTGGGAAACCAATGTAGACCAATATAGCCATAAAAGAAATTTACTAAAAAAAAATAATAATAAAAAATAAATAATTAAAGGTCTGCTCACAATTTAATTACAAAATAAGTCCTGATATCATTGTGGATCACATATTAATTATAAAGATCATATGTATTTAGGGTGGATTTTTCCTTTGATATTTGCTGCTCACTACTTCACAAAGAATTTTGTTATAACATGTGTTAACCATAAATAGACTGATAGTTGTTAAAAACTGGTAGCTTTGTCCTGCCTAGAGTCGTAGGGAAGCTGAGGAAGGTAAAAGTGACGGACAGAGTAAAAAAGAAAGAAAAGAAGAATATAAAAGAAATTAATATTTGATGCATTAGTATTATATGCCATGTTGGTCATGATTATTAAAATCATTCTGATCATTTCTTAAACATTACTAAGGATCAGGCAGCCAGCTTTTAATTAATGTTACCTGAAGTCCTGCTGCTTTCTCCCAGAACACCTGCGAGCTACAGACATACTTAGATTCCCAAATCATCTGTTTGATACTGATATTTTTACTCACCATATCTTTTGGTATGAGGGTTTTAAAAGCACCTTTTCTATTCTACAGATACAATCTCACTATGAAATACATGGTGCGAACAATGAAAGGTAAACACCTGTGAAAGAAGTTGGCCTATCGCCAGCTGCAGGTCTCACTGGGGCAGAAGATTCACTGTGCCGGTAAGAGCAAAAAACCTGACAGTGCACACTTCTCAGCACTGAAGCCTCAGCAGCAGCCCCTATCCACACACACGCACACATGCACACAAACACACACACACACACACACACACACACACACACACACACACACACACACGCACTCAAACTTGATAAGATAAGATAAGGGTTCCCACATTCAGAGAGGCTGAAGAAAAACTTAGCATATGCACCTAAACAAATTCTTTATATGCTACTTCTTCCAGTCAACTTGTGTGAGGAGTAGGTGTTGATGTAGGATCTGCAGCTCGGTCCCTTTCGTCCATCTCTTATCCATCTCTCTATCTTTCCATCATTCATCTGTCTTTTTAAAGCTTGGCTGTCAGTAGAGCATTAGACTTGCAAACACAGCACAAGGCAAAGCTCTTGGCTCAGAGTAAAGACCCCTCACTGAGCAAGACTGGGGCTTGTTTGAAAGTAATTACAAGAGACAACAAGAACCACAAAGGGCTCTTTATCCACAGTTTGTGTGTGTGTGTGTGTGTGTGTGTGTGTGTGTGTGTGTGTGTGTGTGTGTGTGTGTGTGTGTGTGTGTGTG